>JANAVB010005600.1:8800257-8845257 GCA_029216955.1 Iris pallida
TAGTGTTCCCATACAGACCCCAACTCATTCCACATTTATTTTTATCGTAAATTTGGGTCTCAAGATGCTTTTTTGAGCTCCATCTACTGTGGATGCTCTAAAATAGCAAGGATTGCAAAAAAAAATTGGCAGTCCTGAATATGCACACAAGACGGCTAAAATGTGTTGTCCTTAGTAAATTTTGTAGTGCCCTTAACATTTGTCCTTTTTCTATTACCATGTTCCACGGACACAAACACGATATTGACACCGCGACACGGGCACATAATTTTGCTATAAGACAAGGGATGTGTATGAATGGCAGGATGGGGGTGTTGGGTGGTTATAAAGGTAACATGTCCAATGAGAACGATGGATGAGTGGCAATATGCTGAAGGGTAGGATAAAGGAATAAATAACAGGTGGTGCCAACTGATAACAAGATGAAAGGAAGATCGCCTTTAGATGGTTTAGGACATGTACAACATACACCAATGTATGCACCTGTTTAGGAGGAGTGGTAAGGCATTGTTTAAATGAGTTGCCAAAACTAGGGGTAGCCCTCGGCTCGATGTAAAGAAGGATATGTTTCTTGTTAACATTGCTGAGGAAATGACACTTAACAAAGCTTAAAACAAGAAAAAGGACTCAGGTAGACGGCCCCTATGTTGTTCTGGGCGCTAGGTGAGGCGACAAGCCTCCCGACTCGCCTAGGTGTCGCCCAGGAACTTGGGTACATCACTGTTGCGCATATAGATATTTGACCCTAGGCGACCATCACCACAACCATTGAAAATTACCCAGGTTGAGGCGGTAGGTTTTTTACCTATGGTGGCAACATAGGCCGACCCCAAAGATTTTGGATAAAGGGTATGTTCTGGCTTTACTAGGTTATGCCATACTACTTACAAGGAATGCTGTTAATTTTTTTCTTCTGTTCAATTATGTGGGAATTGCTAGTCAAGCTAGGGATCGCTCCCTGTGGTGGCTCTCATTATGGACGCTGTGATGGCTTGCTGGCTATATATGTTGATTAGCTGAGAATATATATCCTTTATCCTATTGTGCTTCTATCCCTTTTTTTTGCTTTCCACTTGATCCATGTTACCCATAATCTCCTGTTCCTACTGCTTTAGGTATTCATGACGTTACCCCATGTTGACTTGATTACAATCGCCTTTCAGTTGAAGTTAATTATATGACTCTGAGTTATTAAGAGTGGCCGATTGCTTCTTGTAGGCCTTTTTGGGTGTACAGGTCCCTGCTAGTCACTAGGCTGTTCATCACTGTTAGACCAACCTATTTTGATATTAGGCATCTGCCTAGGCCGTGCCTTGGCTCATGTATGCCCTGTGGTGATAGATAGAGGAAAAAAATAATAGTTTTCAGCGTGAACCACATATAATTGGTTATCTTTGTTCTGTTTTACTTGTCATTTTACTTCTCACTCAATATAATTGAAATGAAGGTCGTATTTGCAGTAAACAATGCTGGTACTATCAACAAAAACAACAAGTTATGGGAAGTACCAGCTGAAGAATTTGATATGGTCATTGATATCAACATAAAGGGTGTAGCGAATGTGATCCGTCACTTTCTGCCTCTCATGATAGAGAAAAAGCAAGGGATTATGGTCAACATGTCTTCTGGATGGGGAAGATCTGCAGCTGCAGAGGTAAATGAGTTGAACAACAAATAATCAAGCCCAAGTTTTGTATCTATTTCAATATAACAAGAACTTGAGCTTGCTTAAGACACTAACTGAATTATACCACAGGTGGCACCTTATTGTGCTTCAAAATGGGCTATTGAGGGTCTATCACGTTCTGTTGCAAAAGAAGTGCCTCCTGGGCTGGCCATTGTTGCTCTCAGTCCTGGTGTGGTGAACACTGATATGCTTGCATCATGTTTCGGGAGTTCTGCTTCCCTATATGAAACACCTGAAGCATGGTACGTATCATCAATGCATTTGCAAATTTAATTATAAGGAATATAAGTTATTCAATTTGAAAATCACGCACAATTACTTTTGATTTCCGAGTTATTACCTACTTGTGATATGTCACCTTATAACCAGACAATTCATTTTGTCTTATATTGTAAAAAAATTAGTTTGTCTTACTTTATCATGGAATTATGGGGAGAAATATTTTATTGATGAAGAAAAGGTATGGGGTTGTCATTTGTTTTATGTTAGATTTTGCAATCAGCTGTCAAAGGGGAGAAAGATATACTAGAAAGTAGAAATAAGGCTGTTCAGTGCTTGGTTCTGACTATTTAGTTCATGCTGTAATCTCTTCACTATTTAGCTCTTGATGACACTACAACGTATTGCTATGCTCAATTCCGTTCTAGGATCACACATTTTCCCTTCGTCCTTATCAGTGCCATGCATTAACGCTATTAACTCTATTCGCTTATTCAGTCCATAGATATGGAGGTAATGTCCGAATTTCAGTGTTAACTATTGTGAAGTTTGACCTATTGATTCACTATTAAGAATTATGGTTGGATGGGTCCGTTTCACACATCTGTCGGATAGCTAATCAAATTGTGTAATATAGGATTGTGAACATAGTTGTACACCCGTCATGGTATAGGTTCTGGAACGTGGTTGGCTACTGTCTTTATTTTGGTACAAAGGGGGTAGAGTGAGTTGGTTTGCCAATTCGGTTTACAATATGCTTTTAAATCTTAATTGGAAAGATATTAGTTACTTGTTCAAATTTGACTAAATAATTGTTTCATATACGAAAAGAAAGCCTTATATAAAGCATAAGAAAATTCAAACTTTGTTCAATAAGACGGAGAACTTTAATCTTTTAGTCATGCATCAATCTGGAAAGTTCCAAATCAAATGATATAATGGTGCCAAATCAAAACATGTAAATGAATCATAAAATAAAATGACTTGGAACCTTCATATAAAATAACAAAAGCTTCACAAATTCTCAGAAGCTCATTCTCTTCTTTACATGAGCAATTTGCAAGGCAAAGTGGCTCATAAGCAACAAGGAAACAACAATGGTACGGACTACAAAGTCAAATTTCATAAGAATGCGTAGTTATTGAACCCCAATTGATAAGAAATTTTAAGTTCTTTGCATTGAAAGAATCTCTTGCAAAAGTAAATTTATCGGAAAATTTTAACGATTGCTTCGGATCACTGAATTTAGCAATCCGGATCAAGTACCATAAAGATTTGAATCAAACCAGAATGCTTGTACCCGGAACGGGTTCGATGGGGGTTTAGGTCTACCCGGTAACTATAGTTGTGAAGAGTTTTGACACTAGACATATACCTGAAATCATCTTGCAGATATTTGGGATTTTACAATCTACCTAGAAACGGGCACCTATAATCTAAGGAAAGTTAATACACCTTTTTCTAAAGAGATCCCAGTGCCATCAGGCTCTTGCCTATGTAGGGTCTAAGGCTCTTGCCTATGCAGGGTCTAAGGAGAGTCAAGATATACGCAACCTTACCCCCATATGCAAATTAATACACCTTTTCCTGCCTACTTGATGTTAAACTTTTTGGTACTTAATTCATATATCTTTCAAAAGTAATATCCTCAAGGTTTGCTGTTTGTGAATTAACTTCTATATGTGTAACGTAAGTCCTTATCCTAACCTGACACTTGCAATACAAATCTCATAAGCTTGTTCTTGATACCATTTAGTGGCGGAGTAAGGACTACCATCAATTGGAGGCAATTGTCCTGGAGCTCCCAACAGAGGGATCAATCTACATGGTAGTAGGATTATATACTTATATGCAAATCCTAAAGAGGATTAATGCATGTCATTGTCTGGAGGGAGGGGGCAACTGCGCCCCTTCGCTTCGCATATGATGCTATTAGTTCTCTGCCTTTTTTTCTCCTAGGAAAGAGATGCAATGTACAATTAACTATTCTATGAAAACATCCATACAAGTCCTGTAATTGAACTCCTTGTTCTTAGGCTCCAAGACCACCTCAATCTACGTTTCTCTGATACTTCAATGTAGGTGCCAAACCCATATCACATCATGTCAGATACTTAATTGGATACACTTCCTAATGTTATATCCCCAGATTAAAAAAAAAAAAAAACTCGCTGTATATAAGGAGGCATTTACGAGTCAAAGGGAAATGACAACTTGGTAATGCTAGTGAGGAGATGAAACAATTTTAGGAGCATATGAAGTGCGAATGAATTTTTTACACTTTTATTTCTTTTCAAATTTAAAAATCAATTTCCCTTTATTGTGGCCAATAATCTCCTAGGCCTTTATTTTCATTCCCATTGCTCAAAAGTTAAATATCTTTTTAAACCTTGCTTGAAATCCATTACATTCCCCAAAATTTCATTTGATTTTTCGTATTTTATAACTTCACAAAACCTTTTAATGATATTTCCCATTTTTCTTTCCCTTATCGCTTGAGTTCTCCTTCTCAAAATTGTAGATACGACCACAATGATACCGTTATGAGATTCTCAACTTAAAAGATATCCCAAATTATTCACGTTGTCAGTGGTTATATATAAGGTTTTTTTTCCCTTCGTCTAGATCTTTTGCTTTTAATTTTCCTCAAAGGTGAAGTTTGTTCCTTGTAGAAATCTTATTATCATTTCACTTCATATGGACTTGGTCTATGAGAATTTCAGAGGTTGGTCTTTAGTTGGACAAGCTTAAATTGCAAAACCAAGGAGTTAGTTTTTCTTGGCTAATATCTGATCTACAATGTATTATGCACAAGCCCCTTGCGGATAATTGCCTCACCTTTGAATTTGTTACAAACTCATCAATTTGGTGTGTTGATTGTCGGCCATCATATTTATTTCCTTGGAGCCATTTAAGCGACTACTATTTTGATAAGAGAATGTAATGATGCTTAATGAGCTAAATCTTTATCGTTGGTCATCTGATGACTGTTACCATCAATCTCCAGGTAGTATGAGAAATGTTGTTTTTTCAAGGACCAATTGTATACTTTGGAAGGAGAAACATGGAATCCCGAAAACTTCTTGTCAAACCCTTAATAAGTTCTAGAAATTTCTTCTTTTAGTTAAGAACAGCCTATGTAAGAAGCCACAACCAGCATTAAGGCTTGGTTTGCATTGTTGTTTGGGATGAACATTTACTCAAACGGCCATTTTCGAAAGGTTTGTTGGGCTAGTGTTCAGGAGACACCCATTTGACCCCCAAATTAGTGCACATTTGAGCAAGCAAACACCCATAAGGAAGTCAAGCCGTTTGGCTCCCCCATTGTGTTTGGCACCAAATGGCGTCCCGGATGGAAGGTAACTGCAATCCAAACTGGCCATAAGGCTGGCTTTTAGGATTTAGAATTAAACAGAAGTTGAAAGCAATCTTCCCCCGCTTTCAGAAGCTGCCAAAAACCTTAACTGGCTATGAAAAGAAGAGCAAAATCTGTTGTCATTAAACAACTGTTGCTACTGCTTTTAATAAAGTATGCAAAAACAGCCTAATTAAACAGGTACCAAACCCATCCTAGATCATTTTGTTTTGGTAGTCATAGATCAGACTAACAGTTAGTCACATGTTGTGAGTGGAAGCATTCTACGGTAAGCAATTCTTCCTTTTATGTTATTCTGGAATAAAAATTGATTAGTGCTGGGAATATGAAACTACCTTTCTGATTAAGATTGCCTTTTAAGTTAACCTTGTATATTTCCCTTTACATTGAAGTTTCCTTTCTTCTCATTTATATCTTACCATCTTTCTTGCCGCTAAACTAGTATCAGATAAACCAACACAGCTAGTTGTTTTCTATTCAAGAACGATATGGGAACTGATAGTATGTATTTTTGTAGTCTCCATTGTAGCTTCTGCTAGCAGAACACATGGTGAACCTTTACATAGTTACATGTACTTACTAAGGTTGTGAAAAGCGCTAGGCGCTAGTCGGGCGGGCACCCGCCGCCTAGCGCCTAGCGCCTCGTCCGCCTAGGCGGTCGTCTAGGCGGACGCCTAGATTTAGGCGGTTCAAAAATAAATAAATAAAATCCAAAATACCTACTGAAATTTGCAGAAAAAATCCATAAAATCCCAAAACATTCCGGGGGTCTAGGCGGGCATCGGGCGGACACCAGGCACCTAGTGCCTAGGTGCCGCCTAGGCGGCCGCCTAGACCGCCTTTTAGAATAGTGGTACTTACACCAGGTCCTTATTTTGATCATCTTTCTGGCATGCACTGGTTGCAGAAAACACATCGTTTTGGAATAATTTCTTTCATTTTAGTTGTAACTCATGTTGTGTAATTGAGAAAATCTATTGATTATGTTGGGCTGCTTTATTTTAAGTTTCCAACTTTTTCTTCTTTTTGATTGTACAGGGCTCCAAGAGCAGCTGACATGATACTTAACCTCACCATCGCAGATAATGGCGCATCACTTACTGTTTGATAAAGGCAAAGTTGCGGTTAAATGCTAACGTACGTACTTTTTATTGACCATGAGGGAGAGTTGCAATAGTTTTTCAAGCATCTCTGGATAGAGAGGACGTTATGGTTTCTTTCTTCTTATACAGGAACTATGGATCCTAGCTAAGCAATATCATTCCTTAAGGAACGTTGTTGAGGAAGTAATGTGAAATTCTGCAATGTTTCCTTGGCACACGCGCATCCTCGACTTGGTGGAAGTAGTGCTTGAATTTAATTTAGGGTTAAGTGGCAGATGATATGTCAATATGATACCATTTTAATGTGAAGACCATCCAGTCTCAGTTATTTCATTGATGTTTCAAAGATCTATTGGTGTTTGTATTTTGCAGTATCTTGAGATGAAATGGTTCTTAATGTCTGGCTTGATCCAAATCCATGAAACTTGCACTTTTCTTGTTGCAAGAGCATGTTGCTGGAAAATGCAGAAATCCGTCATAATCTTTTTAGAGCATTAGTTGTTTTAACCAGTCCGTCAATACATGGGCTTCATGTGCAGTTGTTTAATTAGTTCCACTAATAAACTCTGCTTGTCATACGTTAAATAAGGATGTCTATATCTATCTATAGAACAGAAGAGTAGCAATTTTTTGAAGATGAAGATCAACATCACAATTAATTTTGTTTGAGCATGCACACATGAATTATCTGGACATACTTGAATGACGTACAAATCTAAACAGTGCTTCATTGAGGGATGCACATAAGTGTTGGAGTTGGGTGGGGTTTCCAACTTATGTCGGGAATACCCCGGAGTGTGACGAGCACCATCCATGTGAAGAAGCTCGGGATGATAACCAGTGTTATTCGTGTGTCGGAGAAGCTTGAGAGTCGAAGGCAGCATGGTTCTGTTGAGAACAGACCGAGTTCGGTTCGAATTTGGTCATATTCAATCAAAATATTTTGCCTTTGTTGGTCCGAACTCATTCAACCAAGACTGAGCTATTCTGCTTAGGTCGCCCGAATTCGGTCCTGTTAGAACTGAACCCGATTTGGATGTTTTATGTGTATTGGTGGATTGTGTTGGATGGTCAGATCTGTTACGGGATTGAGGGTGATATATGTAGATTTTTTTCTAACCCTAATCGAGTATCTAACTGAAGTTTGCAGCTTTTGGAGAGAGAGAGAGAGAGAGAGAGAGAGAGAGAGAGAGAGAGAGATTGAAGGTTGTTTGAAGGAGATTATTTCCAGTAAAAAATTTCGTCCTTCTCTTGTTCTTCGGAATCTGTAGTGTTACATGTTCATTATCTGTTATATTGCTTTAGTTTCATGTGTCCCTTGATATAGTTGTCTAGTCCTACACCCTTGTTTTCTTGACTTGACATGACTTGACTTGAGTAAGACTTGACTTGTGACATTCTATAGATTGTGAGTGCTTACATCGACTACTGTCTATAGGATTATTCGACTTTGATACTAGGAATGACTACCATTTCGATTGGGAGTGCTTGCCTTGACTATGATTGAGATACTATATATTGGGAGTGCTTGCCTTCACTACAGTTTATAGATTTGATCTGTTAGCCACGACTAGTATGGCATGCTAATGTCTTAGGTTCCTTGTGCCTTAGATCTTGGTATCTAGTCCATTGTGCCTTAATTGATTTTTTCTTGATATTTCTTACTTCTCTGCATATGTTGTACTGTTACATTTTGGCGTGTTTATATGTATCTTGCTAGTCCCTTTAGGACCTGGTGATCTCTCCAGGCTTAGTTAGAGAGGAGGACTACCTGGAGGTTTATGGTTCTAGCGTCGAGAAAAGTGACGTACCTTCACAAGAGGACAAGATAGTGTCCGAGAATTTCTCTTGATCCATGTCTTCTCTTTATTTTAGTCTTGCTACTCTATTTCCTTTCATTTCAGCAGACTTGTAGTCGATGAGTACTTTATTTCCTTTTGATGTGGTTTTGGGATGTCTTACCAGCACAGTTATTATTTTTATTTCCTGCTGGACAGATCTTTTCATCAGTATTATTTTATTGGATTTGATATCTTGTGTCTTATTATTCTGTGTGAATGAGATTAGCTGTGTGCCTGTGACTTGTATTATATTTTGGATTGTTATCATGATTTACAGCTTAAGTTTTTAGCCCATTGGTGAAGTGCTGCTGTGTAACTACCTAAATTTGAAACTTCTATTTTGGAAAACAATGTTATAATTTTGGGAATTTAGAAAAATTATTTTCGGATTGTTGTGAATTTATTTCTAATTCTGATTATTATTATCTAATTAATTAATTTTATTTCTGAATTATTTTATTATTTAATTATTGTTGAGCCTACCAAACCTTGGATTTAGATTGTGGGCTAGCTATTCTAATTGGCTACCAAGTCTTGGGCTTGGATTGTGGGCCTTTGGATTTTAGGCTAGAGAGTAAATAATTATTAGATAGCTAATTAATTGGTTAGTCCTAATTACTGATTAGTTACTAAATTAGGATTAGTTAGTGTTTAGTTAGTGATTAGTTAGATCTGTTAGTACGTTCCACTAGTGCCCCTAGATCTATTACTAATTACAATTCTGCCACTTAGGCTTGGAGAGCACTCCACTATTTTCTATTAAAATATTGGACACTTTCTAATATTTTATTAGAGAGAATCTGCTCTCTCACTCTCTCCCTCCTGCCACTCTCTCTCCACCAGTATCTGCTCCGGCGAACTCCTCATTGCCTTGCCAATTTCCCCAGCACTCTGCCGAACCACCCCAGTCATCACCAACCATCACTTCTCTCCACCGTCCACCGTGACCAACCACCGCAGTGCCACCACGCCCATCCCCGTCGATCCCGACTCCACAACCAATCACCGCCTCCACTCTGCCACTACTCCGACCACCAACTCCTCACAAACACGCCGACCGTCTTCCACACCACTGACCCAACTCCTCCACCTATCGCCACCAGATCCCGACAATCATAACTTAGATCTAGAGTTCCGACCAACCACCTCTACACAACACCAAGTCAAACTCAACTCACCTCGAGCACGGACAAACTCTCGCCGTGACCGCTCGCCGCTCCTCCGTCGAGCTAGATCAACTGACCCAGTGTCACGTCCCGCTCCCAGAATACGGCGAGCTGAGTACGTAATATCATCCCCAGGCTACGCGACATATGAATACTCCAATACCCATATTCACGATTGTTGTCCGTAAGGTTTTAGGATAGGTTATCACAGGTCATAATTTGCAAGATAAAATTAATATTATTCAAAAGGGCATTCTGAAACTATAAATTTGAAAAGAGCTATTCTACCCATTACAACTATTAACCCAATTATAATTATATATTTATATACCTGAATTGATGATAAGAAAATCTGATTTCAATATAATTGCCTTCAATCGTCACATCCCGTTCTTGTTCTCCAGCTTTTCTTCAATGTACAATAGCAGCTCCTTTGAAGTATGTCAACAAATCTAGTGAACAATACTAGGTCGTTTAGAAACGACAAGCAAGTCCTCGATCAAAGGCGATAATAAGTAAAACAAAAAAATTTAGAAGATTTTAGGAAATTCAAGTGAATGGCTAATACCCACCTTGTGAAACAAATGGAACTATTAAATACTTATAATTCAACAATTTATCATACTAGACATGACTTTATGCCTCATGATTATGCACTTTTGTAGAGAACACATGTGGATCACGATCACCCTCTATTTTCTCGACAATAATCCCATTTACCCGGGACCGGGTGGTGTCTGTATTAGGTACGGTGCCTTAGATCCGACCCCTCCACATCTTGTGGAAAACTTGTATGCATTAACTTTTTAAATTCTGTTTTATTTTCAGAATTTACTGGATTGTTCTCTGTTGGTGAGCTAGGCTTCACCCCCCGACATCGTAAGGCCTTACAGACGCGGGACTACTGATCAGCTTTTACTGGTGTAATTATATTGCAGGGATTTCGATGGTTGTGATCCAGTTGTTCTCTCCCATCCCATGATGCAACTATAAATATAGACAAGGTCTATTAACTCTCAAGTCTAATATTATCCTCAAACTTGGTTACCGTCCCGTATATAAGGACAATACGCCATACGGTAAACTCTTGTTGGTGGAAGTATTTATCCAACCTATTACCATCCGTGTGTTAGAACGACACATCATATGGTAATTCGTTGGCAAGAAACTGTTCAACTTATTTTACCATCTCGTGTGTCAAAGACAACACACCATATGGTAATATCTTGTGACTAGGAAGCTGGATATAAACTTAGATTATTCAATTATATTTTTTCTAATCCAGGAATTCTCTAACTTGGCTAACTCCCGAAATTATTAAAAATTTCGGTAGAGTCTCCTTTGTATTTCTCGACCCAAAATTTTTACAATAGACAAAATATATATCAAATGACTGGGTACGCCGTCCCCTTCGGTGGAGTAACTCTACACCGATCACATGCAGTCAATATAGTAGATAAGAATTATATAAAACACAAAACTAAGTTGTCCAGAATCCCAAACATGTATCATCTACTTGCAAATAGCATAACTCCTATCATATAAATCTGAATACTATCATATTATATATCGTTGGAAAGCTTATCAAATTTTCTACGAAATATGTGTTTGGATTTTATAAAGTTTAATAGGTCAAAATTAGGATACAAAGCTGCTGAGTCCTTAAATTACAGAAATTGTTTCCAGGTTTCGACAATGATATTGTACGGTTAATAATTCCTAATATATACATCTAGATACTATCATATTATATACCACTGGAAAGCTTATCGAATCCTCTTCGATTTATGTTTATACATATTCTCATTTTGACAAGGTTTAATCGGTCAAATCTGTCGTACAAAATTATGTATACACTGGATTCCTGATTCAATTTCAGAATTGTACACCTATGTTGTACGACCCATAACTTCTACCATATAAATTAAAATCCTATCGTATCATATATCATCTGAAAGCTTATCGAGTCCCCTTCGATTCTCGTTTAGACATATTTCAATTTTAATGGCGTCTGCTAGATCAAAACTGATCCGAAAAATACTGTAAAATAAATTTTAGAATATGGTTCCAAAATTTTCCATCCATGTTGTACGGCCTGTAGCTCCTAGTACATAAATCATAATACCATCATATTATATGTTTTCGAAAACGGCGTCGAATTTCCTAGATAACTCGTTTAGACATATTTTTATTTTAGTAAATTTTATTAGGTCAAAACAGTCTCACAATAAAACTGTGCAGGAAAAATTCCAGATTTACATTACTTTGGTGTAATACTTGTGCTATAGCTCAACAACTACATTGAAAATTATATGAAATTAATATAGGTAGGGGAGGACTTGCCTTGGTTCCTGGAATTAGACCTAGATTTAGCTCTCCAACAAATTCTTAGATTTTTGGGGAAGTGGAAGAGAGGAGAGGTGTGGTGGTGGTGAAGTGGAGTGAAGAAAATGGAGAGGGAAGAAGAGTGGAAGGAAGAAATAAAGGAAGGAGATGATGGAAGGGGTTAGGTGTCATATGGGGGTTTCTCTTATTCATGCACAAGTGCCACATGGCTTGGTGTTTGCCACCTATCCTTACATAATGCCACCTACCTTCAAATGATGACACCTAAGCTAATTAAGTTGGTAAATCAAAATATAATTGCAAAATTAAATCATGGACTTTCATGCAATATTCATATATGAAATATATCTAATTAAATTATTAGATCCTTCTTATTATAGTAAAATATTAATACTTAATTAGAAAAAAATGTATAAATAGTTAAAGTAAATTGAATAATTGGATACGACTACGACACCCAGTCTCCTCCGGTGAGTGTTCATCTTCTCTTCCTCCCTCCGTCTTCTTCCTTTTGTTCATTTTCTCCGATTTGTTGTTACAGAACTCTACTTCACCGGCTAGCATCAGTGCCTTAGCCCCTCAACGTTGATTGTCGAACCTCGTCGACTCCCGTCGAAGTCGGAAGCCATCCAGTACCATCGTGAGCCTTCAGATCAGCACTCCACCAGCCACTCCCAGAGCCAGCAGTGCCTCACGCCGTAATCAGAGCCACGAGGTGAGACTCCTGTGCTTTCTTCCCTCTTATCTCCGACTTCTTCTTCTTCCTCGTCTTCTTCCTCTTATGTTCATTATAATTTTGTGTCGGCCTAATGGTTCTCTCTCCAGAGAGAGAGAACGTTAGGGTTTTAAACCCTAAATGGCTTTGGGTCGTGGGCTAAAAGCCCAGTGTTGGTTTTGGTTAAGTTTTATTGTATTGAGTTGGGCTGGGCTTCAAGCCCAACAACAGAATGTAGTTATTAATTCTGTGTGTTTAGGGCTAGGGTTTAAACGCTAACTAGGTGGGCCTGGGCTTAAAGCCTATGTTAGATTTATTTTATTTAAGTATGTATTTATAGGTATAATATTTTGTATAAATATTATTAATATAAATGTATAAAAGTATATGTATGTATAAATATTTTGTACTATTATATTAGCAGCAGAATATTTTGGTATATATATTGTTTAATATTATTATAATATACATTTACCTAAAATAGTATTTACCAAATATTGTTTTAAGGTATTTTCAAAATATTATTTCTAAATATTTTGATTAAGTAAAAGACATAATTTTCAGACTTCATAAATATTTACCATAATAAATTATAGATATTAGGTTGTGACTTTCTCTTCTATTATTGTAAACCCCTGTATTTTATATAAAAACCATAATTTATTTATTTTAAAATTTTTTATTTTAATATAATTATTTCGATTTAGTCGTCATGGCGGTCAATGGTTACATTAACATTTATGACGAAATGTACATCATAACGTTAGGAATCTTATAAAAATATTTTTAGAAATTTTTCGGAATTTTTTTAGAATTTATTTGAAATTTTTTTAGTATGATTTCATATATATATATATATATATATATATATATATATATATATATATATATATATATATATATATATTGAATTTCTCGCGAGTTATCAAGTTTTTGCGAGAAATTGAATAACTCGTGAGATGCATTAACATCCATAACCGCCCCCCATTCACGAACAGACCTCCCTGTTCGTTTTGAACACAACACCTCCATTCTATAAAGTGTAATACATTTATATATAGAGAGAGGAACGAGAGTTATATAAGAGAGTTAGAAAGAAGAAAGTAAGAAGAAGACAAACACCACCCGACCCCGACCCAACAACCACTCCGACTTCAGCGTTTTGCAAACTTTGTGTCCAAATTCAAACCGTTCGTTGGAATGAGACGAAACTTGTGCCATTGGATTCATAATATTTTTCTGGTCTTGTGGGCCAAGTTTGGTTTGATTCAGAGAATGTTGACCGGAACACTATTTTAGTGGGCCCATAACCCGATCCAATGGACGAATTTGTGCATGGCCCACCAGAATCCAACTTTGGACATATGATTGGGTTCGTATCGTCAAATCGGACTCGTAGACATATAATTTGAGGACTTTTAGAGTCCTTAGTTCTGGCTTGCTTTTCGGTACAGAGTGGGTCCAACAACGGACACCGAATTGATCCGAAATTACGATTTTGTCCCTGTGTCCAGAATTAGACTTTTGGATAGGCGATCTTAGACATTTCTTTTATAACAAAAATGTTCGTAATGTTTATTTCAGCATCCGGAGAAGTTTGAAAGAGTCAGCCTTTGCTTTCTGACGATCTGAATCACTGGACGTTATCGATTCTTTACACCACTCCAGGCAAGTATACCTTGCCAGTTTTGTACATACATATAAACATTTATTTCTTGTCTTGTATTCATGTTGCTTTCTGCTTAGTAGTACATGAGTTGTTAGATATTTTCTTACTTTACATCTTGTGATTTTGTTGTAGTTATCATGATTCACATGTCTAGGCTTATCTTCTTCACTCGTGTTCATATATGTCATTAGGCACCGTTGTTACTTGCACAACTCTCGAGATCTTGTCAATTTTTTCTGGAAAGTAGAACCACGGGGTGGGAAGAACAATCATGCGTATATGGATTGCTTATTTCTTATTTTATTTTGTTTTAACCTAGTGTCCACGAAGGATAGGGTTATGTTGCTATCCTAGCGGCCACGACGGTCTAGGGTTTGACTCGTTTAGCCATAGTTTGCTAAGGACTATGGTGGTTGATTCCGTTCCTTTTGGCAGTTCACGCACATGTAGTTGTTTTTATACACGTACCATGATTAGAATATTTCAGTCTTTGTACAATTCATTATGTTCAACTGTTCATGATTCTGCTTTATATGTTGTACATGTGGCATGTATTTTATGTATCTAGCTAGTCCCCTGCGGACCTGGTGATCTCTCCAGGTATAGATGAGCATGATTAACCATAAGAGTATGGATCTGCTTTGGACATGGCTTTTGTTAACGAAGAGATGTACCCTATTGATCAGTCTTGATCATGCCTTAGTGTTGGAGACATTTACTTATTATTTTCCTTATCTTATGAGGATAAATTCCATACTATCACATACTTACATTATAGCTGTTTGGTAGTAGATTTGTCTCCACCCGACTATTTTCACATTCGACTATTTATTCTTCATTAATGGATTCATTTATCATATTGTTGTGGATGAGATAGACTTGCCTGAGACTATTATTGTTATATTCATATTTACAGCTTATGTACGTATTCGAGATTTCTATATATTGGATTATGTTTCCGTATACATACAGCTGGTATGAAATATTCCTAGTCCTAACATAAATGGGACCGGAGTGTTACATGTTTTTGTGGTGGCCCATGTAGGTCAGAAAATATCGTATCGGTTACATAATTGTACTGATATGAGCCTACACATAGGATTAGAAATTAGGATCTCATCCACATTATATTATTCTCTCTTTTGATTCATTTATCGAACTCTCATTTGATTGCTTGACTTGCCTCATGTTTGAACCTATTCTAACGTTTCTTGTCCCTTCGTGCCAGTAAAATGAATTCTCGAAGCGGACGTGTCTCTCCTCGTGCTATCACATTTGGTGATTTAGCAACTCAAGAGGAACAAACTCTATCGCAGCCTCCGATGGCAACCCCATTTACTCCTTTCCAGCAGGGGCAGTCTAGTATGAGTACTCCACCGACAGTACAATAGTACTCCCAAATGTATGCAACACCGTCGGGACAATTTGAGCAGCCGACTGCAGTACCCCAGGAAGGGTACATACCACCACCACCTCCTCCTTCGTTTCTTCAGTAGGTGTCCTTCACACCCATTCTACCTCAAGGGCCGCCGATGGATGGGCAACAAATGTTCCAGATGTTTTATGCGATGATGCAGGCCCAGCAGGCAATACAGCATCAGACTCAGCAGCGACAGGCTGAGTCACTTCGAGAGAGCATCATGTCAACCTTGGCACATGCGATACCACCAGCAAATCAACCTAGGGGCGGATCTATCGTTGAGTTCCGAAAGATGATACCTAAGTCGTTCTCTAGAGAAGAGAACCCTACCGAAGTTCATGCATGGATTACCAACATCGAGCATCAACTGGTAACAACTGAACTTCCTAAGGAGAAATGGATGGTAGCCGTCAGAATGCAGTTGACGGGCAATGTCCATAATTAGTGGGAAGCCGAAGAAGAGCGATTGGGTCCGAATGGAACCACCTAGGAAGAGTTCTCTAAACTCTTCAAGGAGATGTACATTTTCGCTACAACACGAGCCGAGCTTCGAGACCGATTCATCTACCTTACACAAGGCAGCATGACAGTGGAAGAGTACCATGTAGAGTTCTTACGCTTGAGTCGTTTCGCCCCATACCTGATACAAACTGAAGAGCAGAAGGCGGAGAAGTTTTACGATGGACTCAGCTTCGAGATGCAGAGGCTCGTAGGATCAGTGGCACCTACATCTTACTCGGCCGTCTTAACAGCAGCACGATGCCAAGAGAGTATCAACAGGAAGGAGGCTAGTCAAAAATGTCCGGCTTCAGTAGGCACACTCACTCGAGCCACATCCGGAGGACCTGAAAGACGTACCACCATGCATCATCAACAAAGGGTAGTACCGTACCAAGCTCAACATATTCCAATGTGTCAATATTGTAAGAAGAGAGGACATGACCAAGTCGATTGTCGACATAGACTAGGACTACGTTGGACTTGTGGCTCCAGCCAACACATATCTAGAGATTGTCCAAAGAAACACGTGACACCAATGCCACCACTACCAACTCAACCCACAACACAAGGAGGATATCCGCATGAACCGCTTCCCGACCAGGCGACACAGTTTGCGCAGGCTTGACAGTAGGCAGAAACACAGCGACCCGGACAGGCCTTTGCTATGACGGTTGAAAATAGAACAGCGACACAAGAGGCAAATGAAGGTAACAACTTCAAATTTTATGATAAGGTTACCAAGTGAAATATTTGTTTAAATTTGATTATTCCTTGCTTGATTAGGAAAAACCATATAATTATCGCATATCTCTAGAGCAATCTTAGAGCCATTAGCATATTCTTTCACCATAGTGGGTTATTTTAAAATCGAGGACGAAATTTTTATAAGTTGGGTAGAATGTAAACCCTTTATTTTTCAAAATTTTTATTTTATATAAAAACCATAATTTATTTATTTTAATATAATTATTTCAATTTAGTCTTCATAGCGGTCAATGGTTATATTATGTACATTTATGACGAAATGTACATCATAACGATAGGAATCTTATACAAATATTTTTAAAAAAATTTCGAGATTTTTTTAGAATTTATTTGGAATTTTTTTAGTATGATTTCATATATATATATATATATATATATATATATATATATATATATATATATATATATATATATATATATATATATATATATATATATATATATATATATATATACATATATTGAATTTCTCGCGAGAAAAAAATAATAATATATACATATATTGAATTTATCGCGGGTTATCAATTTCTTGCGAGAAATTGAATAACTCGCAAGATGCATTACACAGCCATAACCGCCCCCCAATTCACGAACTGACCTCGCTGTTCATTTTGAACACAACTCCTCCATTCTATAAAGTGTAATACATTTATATGTAGAGAGAGGAATGAGAGTTATATAAGAGAGTTAGAAAGAAGAAAGTAAGAAGAAGACCAACACCACCCGACCCTGACCCAACAACCACTCCAGACCCATCACAATACTCCGTTGCCCCTTCCCGACCGTCACCGGCCACCACAACGCCGGCGATCGTCGAAAAAACGCCTCGCAACTGCCCAACAGCAGTAGCGATTCGCAGCGATGTACCCCTGTTCTTCGTCCTCTTTCTTCTTCTTTAGTTGTCTGTTTTACGAACCGTAAAAAGTTACGGGAAGCCAACATGACCCTTTAGGACTCCCTTCAAATAGAATTAATTTAGATGTCTTGGATTGATCACAAAATTGATCCAAATTTGACGAAAAACCATATTTTAGAACTGTCAGAAATCAGTCCAACTACCCAACTTTGAACACTGTTTTCTTCCAATCCATGCATGATTTTTAAATTCTGTTTGAAAGCTTTTATTAACAACATATAGGGCATCATTACTCATTTTTTTACATTTCATACTAGTTGATAATATTCTGTTTAAAATCATTTCCAAAACACCAAAAAATCATGTTTCAAAAACTAAAATTTTAGAAAAAATTCTCGATACGGCGTGCGTCCCAACAAATTGGGCGACGTGGTCGCAAACCGTAAGCATCAAAAGACGCGTATGAATGTTGTCGACATATGGGATTTGACAGAACTCAATTTTGTTGTGTGTGCACGACGAAATCGAACCGTATCCGTCGAAAGTCTCCCGTATCAGCATTTTGCAAACTTTGTGTCCAAATTCAAACCGTTCATCAGACTGAGACAAAACTTGCGCCATTGGATTCAGAATATTTTTCTGGGCTTGTGGGCCAAGTTTGGTCCGATTCAGAGAAGGTTGACCGGAACACTATTTTAGCGGGCCCGCAACCCGATCCAACGGACGAATTTGTGCACGGTCCAAAGGAATCCAATTTTGGACATATATTTGCATTCTTATCGTCAAACCTGTCTCGTAGATATATAATTTGATGACTTTTAGAGACCTTAGTATTGTACGCTTTTCGATACAAAGCGGATCCAACGACGGACACCGAATTGACCCGAAATTACGATTTCGTCCCTGTGTTCAGAATTAGACTTTTGGATAGGCGATCTTAGACATTTCTTTTATAAAAAAAATGTTCGTAATGTTTATTTCAGCATTCGGAGACGTTGGCAAGAGTTGATGTTTACAGTCTTTGCTTTCTGACGATCTGAATCACTGGACGTTGTCGATTCTTCACACCACTCCAAGCAAGTATACCTTGTCAATTTTGTACCTACATATAAACATTTATTTCTTGTATTGTATTCATGCTGCTTTCTACTTAGTAGTACATGAGTTGTTAGATATTTTCTTACTTTGCATCTTGTGGTTTTGTTGTAGTTATCATGATTCACATGTCTAGGCGTATCTTCTTCACTCATGTTCATATATTTCATTAGGCACCGTTGTTACTTGCATAACTCTCGAGATCTTGTCATTTTTTTTCTAGAAAGTAGAACCACGGGGTGGGAAGAACAATCATGCGTGTATGGACTGCTTATTCCTTATTTCATTTCGTTTTAACATAGTGTCCACGAAGGATAGGGTTATGTTGCTATCCTAGCATCCACGAAGGTCTAGGGTTTGACTCATTTAGCTGTAGTTTGCTGAGGACTATGGTAGTTGATTCCGTTCCTTTTGGCAGTTCACGCACACGTAGTCGTTCTTATGCACGTACCATGATTAGAATAGTTTCAGTCTTTGTACAATTCATTATGTTCAACTGTTCACGATTCTGCTTTATATGTTGTACATGTGGCATGTATTTGATGTATCTTGCTAGTCCCCTGAAAACCTGGTGATCTCTCCAGGTATAGATGAGCAGGATTAACCACAAGAGTATGGATCAACTTTGGACATGGCTTTTGTTGACGCGGAGATGTACCCTATCGATCAGTCTTGATCATGCCTTAGTGTTGGAGACATTTACTTATTATTTTTCTTATCTTATGAGGACAGATCCATACTATCACAGACTTACATTATAGTTGTTTGGTAGTGGATTTGTCTCCACCCGGCTATTTTCACAGTCGACTATTTATTCTTCATTAATGAATTCATTTATCATATTGCTGTGGATGAGATAGACTTGCCTGAGATTATTATTGTTATATTCACATTTACAGCTTATGTATGTATTCGGGATTTCCATATATTGGATTACGTTTTCGTATACATACAGCTGGCATGAAATGTTCCTAGTCCTAACATAAATAGGACCGAGGCGTTACAATTATCATGTTAATCAATCTAATCGTGCTTTCTTAATTTGTGACTGTGCTCAATCTATCCAATCCATCATCGGCTTTATGGACTACTATTGGTATATTTGGACATCGGATACGATCTTGGACATTTATTGAACGTTATGATCTTCTACGACTTATTGGGATGATGCAATATAGGAATTATTATTCTAGACTTTAGACTGTGATACTTTCCGTGTCGACACGTTCGTGTCGTGCACTTCGACGTCAGATATCCGAGGCAAGTATTTACAGTGAATGCTCTCATTTTCTGATGGTTATTATATTTCATGATCTAGATGTGCATGCCATGATTACTGTCACGATTATCACACGAGTTTAGTATTTAAGGATTCCATTCATGATTACTATATTCCTGTTTATCATGTTCCATGTTTACTTTATTCATGTTTTTTGCCATAATTTTCTGTCTACTTCATTTGTCTTTACCATGTTACTGGTTCATTTCGGTGTTCTATCTTCTATTTTCTGTTATATGATATCTATCATGTCATGAGTAGTGGTTCTTGTATTGTACTTGCTTCAATCCTGTCACGCCCCAGAACCAGAATACTAGAGAGCGGGGGCAGACATAGCCAGCTACGTATAACGGAATGGAATCCACACCGCTATACGGTCACGGCTGTCTAGATATGTGAGGATTTCACTACAATCCATCAGTCTCTTAAGGTCATAAAATAGCCTACTGTCTCAATCTCAACCAACTAATAATAGTTACAAGATGTCAGACCACCAAATACACAATAGTAAGGCGTCCCATACATTATATATTCGGAATGATCATGAAGCTAGTCGTTACAAAATTTGAGGACTAGCAAGAGTTCAGTCATACATGATCAACCCCCGGGGCTTGTCAATCATGTTACAGCCCGTAGGCGGACAGTAAGTAAGTACAATCGAGCTAACACTTGCTCGTCGGCTAAACGCCTCAAAAGAATAATTTACAATATTACAGTGGGAGAACAAAAGAAACTCACTCGATGCCCTGATTACGCCTGGTGACCACCATCGGGCTGGAAAGCAGGGAGATCCTTTGGTGCTGCTCCGGTATTTGGCCATACAAAACCAGCTAGGTCAGACCCCAGAAAGAGCAAGTGCCACAAAGGAGGCTTCACTTAAGAACTAAAACCAACAAATCATTAGCATTCAATATGTAAGAAAACAACAATAAGTAACACAGATTGAGGTTTGTGCACTACCAATGCACTTATCCCAATCAGAGAAAATAATTAAGTGAGGCATCATTGACATACGATAACTGGAGAATCATGCTAAATAAAATACAGCTGGACAATATGTGAAGAGAAGACGAAGGTACTTTCCGGAAGCCAGGTTACAATCCTTAAACCAAACAAGGACCGAGATTATAACCATTCACCTGAACAGAACTTAGTCTCTGATCATTTATTGCTAAAGGTGCCAATCATTAAGGTAAAAAGGAGAGAGAACAATGATAAAAGTGACAATGAAGAGTGCAATACGCTAGAGTGACAATAGAGTACAATCGTTATAGTAACAATCTGGAGTGACAATCATTCAATCATTCTGGTACCATCTTTCAATCAATCACTTCTAGACAATACTACACTGGACTAGACTCCATCCAAGCAATCACGGCCAATCATTGCCTACGGCTTTCTACATTAACTAACTAGGGTTATCACAATCCTAGTTACTAGCAAGATACAATGAGATGCTCCAAGTAGTCACAGGCCCTGCAGCTATCCAGGTTATCCAGGCGATCATTATAGTGACAATTTAGAGAGTACAATACATTAGAGTGACAATAGAGTTCAATCATTTAAGTGACAATGGTGGGTGCCCCACATAACATTGGGCTGGAATGTGCCCTACTCGTCGGCAGGCTACAAGTCCAAACATTTGCGGCCGGGATAACGGGATCGCCTGTAACTGGGAAACATCTCTTCATGTCTAGTGAATTATACTAGTCATTAACCTTAGTCCATTTCAGTAGGTACTCCTGACCGTGGTACTCAGGAGTCCCCTCCTAGACATGATGCAAGACAGGACTGGATTATTTGTACAAGCACAATCGCCCACGGTGTCCAGGTTACTTATACAGGTCAGGTCATGTCAGGTAGCCGTCGCAACAGCTTATCAAGATATATCATGTCAGGTTATCATGCCAAGTGTACTTTGTCAGGAGTGCGCCACGGCGGGCCACTATCATGTCATGCCAGTTATCATTTCAATCATGTCAATCAAGTTCAGGGGGATGAATTCATGCGGCTCAGGGGAACGGATTCAGGCGGCTGAAGGGTATCAGTCGTATGCGGCCAGTGGTAAGGAAGGGGCATATGCGGCTCAGCCAGAGCACCCCATGCGGCTGGGGAGATATGAGTTCATGCGGCTGGCAGGAAACCAAGCCTATACGGCTGGCGAGGAGAATGGATCCTTATGCGGCCAGCGGGGGAGTGGTTCTCCTACGGCCGAGAAGACACGGGTCCATACGGCTCAGGCAAAATAGGGCGCATGCGGCTCAGTCCAATGCGGCTGGAAATGGGCGGGTCTTCATGCGGCTAGGATTCAATCAAGGGTTCATGCGGCTAAAGAACCAATCAAGTCCATGCGGCCCGAGTTAAGTCTCATGCGGCTAGAATAATGATCCTAAGTCATGCGGTTGGGCTTGAAAGTTCATGCGGCCGAGGATTAAACTTTCATGCGACTGAGGAGTTAGTCCCTGCGCCATAGGCCATGCGACTAAACAGTACAGCAATGGCTTATGCAGCAGGAAAGAAACTTGCCGCATAAAGACTATGCGGCTAAGTTCATGAGGCTGTGAACAGTTCTTCTTCTCCATCCTTCCGAAGAGAAGAACTCTTCAAGCCATGGCTCCCAAGCTCCATGAACCTTTCATCCAGAGTCCAAATCCGAACTTCTATAGGTCAAAATAGGGCAGAATAAAATGCTCTACAACATGGAACCATCAAAACTTAGAAATAACAAGACTAAGTAGATCAAAACCCAAGAATTTCGAAAATAAAGTAAACTTAGATCCACAAGAATCTAGCCATGGAAAGTAAAAATGCCAAGTACTAAAGTAAGTTAAAATGCTGCAAGGAAGAGAATGAAGCAATAAAATTGAAGTTCCTCCATGAAGCAAGTTGCACTTGCCTAGACCTCTCTCTCCCTCTCTCTGGTAGGTAAGAAAGTAAATGAGGAAGAAGAAGATGATTAATGAAGAGAGAGAAAGGAAGTGGGGTTAATAAATGATAGTGGTGGTGGTAGGTAGATGGTTCTCCTATGGGTTCATGATGAACCAAGGCAAAACCAAGCCATGCCGAACCAACCAAGGAATAAACCAAGCCAAGATAAACCAAGGTGAACCAAGTCAAGGCCAATAAACTCTCTCTCTCTCTAGCAATTTAAACCAATGAATCATGAAATAAACCAAGCCTCACTAATCCAAAAATAAACCAATGAACCATTAAAAAAAAACTATTTAAACTATCAATGCCAATAAAACCAAGCCAATGCAAAATAAACCAAGATAACTAATCATGACTGAATAAAATATGGGTCCAAAACACGTATACGTACACTAAATACGTATCACGAATTTGGGACATTACAAATCCTGACTGGATAACCACATTTTTAGGCGAGGACTTAGGGCGTTGGTGTTCCACTTACTATGGTACACTTGAGGCAAACCATGACATTTCTGGAGATGCAGGAGATGATATAGCAGACGTGCCACTGGAGGATGTTTAGATTAGCTTAGTCTTTACTTTCTGTTGTTCAGATTCATATTATCAGAATATTTGGTGAGTTGTACTCTATTGAGGATTATGTATTTGACTCTCTGTGTTGAACTCTGTGAACTTTTCATTTCTATTTCATAACTACTTGTTAGTACTTGTGATTGTGTTAGAATTTGGATATCATGATTTATGTTATGTAGATTGGATTGAATGTACTTGAGGATTTGACAGCTTACTACCGCCGACTTTGCGGCGTAGGCTGGATGTGCTTCCACGTACTCGTGCCCGAATTTTCGGGTGCAGATCAGGACACGTTGGCACGTTTACGTACCTAGTACTACTTATTTTGGGACTGGGTGTTACATATTTTTGTGGTAGCCCATGCAGGTCTATGATAATCACTTCGGTTACGTTACTGTACCGACGTGAGCCTGTGAATAGGATAGAAAAGACCCATAGGATCTCATCCACATCTCTGTATTGTTTTCCATTCTTGACCTCCATATATCGACTTCAAAATTTTATGCTTCATGCTTGATATCATTTGCTCTTATCTTATAAGTTTTGTTTACGCGCAACGCAAACCGGCGACGAGAACCCTGCAGTTACCCTACAGAACGCTGTAGTGACTCATGTCGACATGCCCCCACTACCGGTTGAAGTTCAGCCGGACAATTAGATGGCATCGCATTTCAGGAGGGATGATCTTCCACCATCACCGCAGTTTCTACTGTCGATGCCATCAATGCCACAGATGACGCCAATGATGTTCCTCCAGCTTGGACGGAAGATCATGGATCCCCAGCAGCTTTTTCAGACCTTCTACGTAATGATGCAAGCACAACATCAAATCTAGTTGGAGGCCCAGCAAAGACAGACAGAGCACATCGAGGATCGCATCGTGTCAGCACTAAAGCAGATGACTCCATCAGTTCCCCAAACGACGATGGTAACTATCGCAAATTTTTGCCAACTGAAGCCAGCCAAGTTCTCGGGCAAGGAGGAGCCCACCAAAGTTTTTAATAGCTCACCAACATTCAGCATCAGTTGGAGGCAGCCGAGTTATCGAGAGATCGTTGGATGATTGTCGTCATGATGCAGCTGACCGGCAATGCGCACCACCGGTAGCTTACGGAGGAGAAAAGACTTGTGCAGGATAATGTCACTTGGGAGGAGTTTTATAAACTCTTCCAAGAGATGTATATCCTGACCACTTTCAAAAGCGTAGTTGCGAGATGAATTTGTTCACATTATCCAGAGCAACATGACGGTGGAAGAGTATAATGCCGAGTTTATAACCGCTTTGCACCTACATTGATCCAGACTGAAGAAGAGAAGGCCGAGAAATTCTATGATGGGCTGAGCTATAGACCGTAGGAGCTTATTGGAGCCACTGTACCTACCACTTACTCCGGAGTTCTTACCGTAACACGAAATTTAGAGCGAGTCCATCAGAAGGAGACCAGCCAGAAGCGACCGCAGCCAGCGACACCATTAACAAAAGCATCGACAGTAGGACCTGAAAGACGCATCTTCATACCTCAGCAACCAAGAGCCGTCCCATATCCGAATCCAGAATTTCTAGTTTGCCGGTATTGTAACAAGAGGGACATATCCAAAGAGATTGTCGTAAAAGGTTGGGGCTATGTTTAAACTGTGGCTCAAACCAGCATCAACTTCTGGATTGTCCAACGAGAGGCCCAGCACCACCATCAGCACCACCAGTACCAGCTCAACCCGCTATGCAAGGAGGATATTCGCATGGACCACTTCTCGACCAGGCGACGCAGTTTGCGCAGGCGAGACAGTAGGCATCACACAGTACAGGAAAATTGATTTTTTCCAACGTTTTATAAATGTCGAAAAAGGTAAAAAAAAAAATGTTGGCATAGGCATTTTTGACATTTTTCCAACATTTTTTACAAACATCGTCGTTGCCCTAGTCGGAAATTTATGATGTTTTAGATAAACGTCGGTATAGATAAAAGCGACGTTTACAACAACGTTTAATAACGTCGGAAATTGTGCAATAATGGGTGAAATTTTCCCACATTTTAACTAAAACGTCGAAAATTGGACTACTTTCCCAACCTTTTGCAAAAACGTTGGGATTTGCTTTCCCAACCCTTTTCCAACCCTTTTCCAACAATTTTTTAACATTTTAACAAAAACGTCGTTATTGGTAAAGTTATTTAAAAAAATAATTTAAATATATTTTCCATGCATTAATTGTGTTCAACCAGCTTCCCAATGAGTAATTAAACCACACTCCAATTAACATTATACGTTCAATAATATATAATTTACAAAATAAACTTTTATTGATCAAAATATAACATTTTATTATACAATCGTGTTTAACAAAATAAAACAAGTCAAAATACAACATTCTTCTCATCGTGCAAGATCAACCAATTAGATGTACATCCATTCTTCATGTCTTCAAATTTGTGAGTATATCAACCTCACTCCTTGGCATGTATAACCAACACCCATAAATTGATAGGGCCTGCTCTAAGATCATCATAAAGATATCAAGCATTAGTTTTATCTGCATCATAGTCACAACGATGAACTTTACATGAAACACAAAAACCAACCTGGATTGATGTATCTTTTCTTGATGGCCCACTTATCCCTCATGGATGCAAACTTTCTGAATGGTGCACCTGACTATAATTCCTATGTACTTCAATGATTGATCAAACATAAGGTTCTAGCAAGATGCACTTAAAAAAAGAGTAGAGATAACATGAAATAGTAGGTTATGAATGGAATATATTAAGTTTAATTTAACGAGAATCATGTAAGGAAATTACCTCAGCACTCAATTGTATACCTTCATCAGGTACTAAGAACCACCGCCTCTCTTACTACAATCACAATTTGTTATAGAGTGAGAGGACGCTAACTAAGATTCTATGTTTGTTATAGCTCTCACCAGAGTAGTGACTATATCAGGCAAGGCTCCTCTATTAACCCACAACATATGGGAAAATGAAGCGAGCTTATCCCCAATGGAACACTTGTTGACTAATCTTGTCATTTGGATAACAATAAGAGCCTGGTTGACCTTTAATCTTATACTTTTTATGTTCATTCATCCTAAAAGAACACTTTTTGTAGTTCAGTATAATTACAGCTAATCTGCTTTTGACTTTAAGTCTTGATTAGGCCTTCTCTACCTCGATGTTTTAGTGTTTTGGCCTTAAAAGTGGCTAGTATAAACCTGTCTGGGTTAACTCCATATGAAACAAACATGTATAAGCTCACCAAAGCTTATGCCAATATCTTGAAGATCCAACCTAGCACTCTTGCTTTCATTTTTATTTTATTACTCAATGATAGCACTAGAAGAAGCATGCCCTGTAAAGATAGCGTAACACTAACAAGCATGCATAACAATTGTATCAGAAACTATAGGTGACTAGGTAATATTCAAATAGAAGTTCTTCCCTAACTCTATACTATTGCTTTTCCTATCAACTTCGTTGTCTTAAACCAAGTGAAGCAAAGAAAAGTAGACAAAAATATCCTCCCATTAAGTTAATATGAAGAAGTCGAGTATTTTAAATTTTCCAACAAGAAACCAAAGCAGTTATCCCAAAATTTTGGGACAGCTATATGAATCTTTTTATACCATTAGGTGTTGTTACTTAAAATTTTTAGGTAAATAAAATTTCAACTATAATTGAACATTTCTGGAAAACCAGAAGTGTCATCCAAAAAAAAAAATATTAGATTTACATAGCCCTGATTTTTTGAGTGTCCCTGCACCCTAGAAGCTAGATCTCGTTATCAAAAGAATAACTGGGGCACCTTACCCGAGTTGGCATGAAAAGTCTTATGAACCCAAATTTACAAATGACAAAATTTGGATCAAGTATTGTGTCCTTAGTTTTATATATGGATGACAACAAGATGATATCAGTTGTAGTCAGAAGCTAGGGCTTGCTACTGGAGGAACCAAGGAAACACACCCCAAATTGGTTCACGTCTGTATGGTGTCTGTCAGAGATATATTGAACTTGATACATATTGTCACAATCTGCTCCCGAATAATTGGGTACGAGTCGGACACGTCCAGCCTATGTTGGTAGACGTAACGCAGTAAGCTGTACAATTCTAAGGAAAACTCCAAGTCACTAGATAATATAAAACATCACAGCTACTATAAACGTTCCCAGAACAGATCTCCACAATCCACCAAGTCAATACAATATCATTCGAAGACAAATCCGATAACCAGAATAAAATTTATAACTCTGAAATCTCAAAATAATATACAAGGTAAAATCTCTAAAACAAAACTAGGAAATGAACTAGACTAGATCTCTGCAAATCCTAAATCCATCCTGAAATATAACCTATCCTGGCTTCGGGCTCTGGCCCATAGAGTGGTACAGTATCCTCAAGTGTACCTACAACATATCATGTTAGAAAAAGAGCAAAGTACAACCCCGACAAAAAGCACTATACAAAGTAAACTGAAATGCACAAGTAATAAACTGCAATATGAACTATGGTACAAGAACTGGAATATGAACTGTAGTACAAGAATTGGAACAATGAAACTATAGTACCAGAACTGGAACAATGAACTAGACTATCAGCGCAATATTCATTTGAAATATCTACCAGTATGTGACCGGCTGGGGTAAACTGAATGAACAATGGTGGTATGGCTTAGAATCCCACGTGCACGATGTGAGACCTAAGCTATTAAACAATGCCTAGCATCGTTTAGGTTTGGTCACATATATGTAGTATTTTCCCTCCCCAATATACAATTAAGGAATAATAATAGGATAAACAATGAACAATGAAACAATGAACAATCGTGTGTACAACGTGCCCTATATGAGAACATGAAGCAAAACAGAAATACAAAGTAAAGAGTTCAAGTCGGTGTACTTGCCTTGCTCTGAAATATCGAGAATAAGGAGGTAATCTCTATGTCCGCCTAGATGAGTACAAGTTGGTCATGATCTAAACATTGACAACATTTAGGTAACTATTGCTAACCATAAATTGACTATAGTAATACTACTACCTAGGTAAATATATATATAATTACCAATTAGATAGAGACTAACAATATAAAACTACTAGTCAATGTAGATAAGCAAGAAAATAGTTTTAGAAGATAATTATAACTAGAGCTTGAAAATGGTTTTAATTTAGATAAATTGTTTTTAGAAATATTTCCATTAGGAACTTAATACTATCAAAATCATAGCAACATGTTTTTCCAATTTATTACTAAGATAGATATAATTTTCTATTTAACCACCTTCAATTACTATTTAAATCTTACTAATTATTACTACCAACCACATTAGTATATAATCCCAGCCCATTGGAATATATAAATATGTATGAGTTTCCTGGGATGGCCCAGACTCATATACAAAGTAACCAATTTTCTCGATAGGCTACTGGGCTGAATCTCAAGCCCAACTGAATCTAAACCTCATAATATCAATAAACTGAAGTGACTCAGATTAAACACACAACCCTCATTAAGAGGAACCCTGGCTCCAGGCCCAACAGATCACGGGAGCAACCATAAAATCTCTTAGTCATTCTGGGCTCGAACCCAAGACTCACTGACAACCTCCTTCTTGACATTAAAAATCAACCCAACTTCCCAAGTACATTCATTTGAACATGGACATCCAAATACTGGTAAACACATTCAGAAATTTCCTGGCCCGGCCAACCCTTCGTTGAACCTGAACAACCCCAACCCAGCAACACATAACCCACACACCAAAACAATAACCAAAGAAAAATAGAAAGGTTTAAGTCTACTGAGCCTATCCCTATGATAGCCGTTGAGTTCAAATTGGCTCAGCAAAATCAGAACACACCAGATTTACCTCTCTCCCAGTACTCTGAACCCCCCATTGGATGTTCATCTGAGCATCAGATATAAAGCTCAAAAGCATGAGTATCACATTTAACATATAGGGACCTAGCAGAACCAATCAATGTGTATACAAGCAAACTTCTAGCAAGTGGCACACAAGCTTAAGCTCAGCAACGACCAAAACAAAACCCAAACCCAGCAAATTATACAAATCCAACTGATTCAAAAATAGAAATTATACAAACCAATAAATTCAAATAGGAAATCCCGCCCTCGCTAACTCCCATCCAGCCGTCCTCTGTTCCTGACACCGACACAAAATGGTGTTGGACACGAACCACTAGACACGAACAAGCAGGACATGACCAAGCCCACAGTTGTTTCTCCTAAGATCACACCACACCAACACTAGGTCATCCTACAATTCAGCAACTTAAATTCAAACTGAACGTTCAATTTGCCATTGAGTTTGAGCACACAACCAACCCTCCCTGCTGAAACACTCTACACCTGACACGAGCACATCGGACACGGATCAACCCGGACACTGTTGGGTACTCGACCCAAAATGCCAGATCCTGGTGGAGATTGATAAGTATTTGCCATGAATTTCAATATGCAGAAGATAAGATGAGTGAATTTAGGTAAGATTCAGAGAAGATTCAGAGAAGATGGGAAGAACATATCTATATTGATTAATCGGGGAAGAATATTGCTAGAACAGTTTAGAGAAAAGAGAGAGAGACTATGGAGAATTCTTTTACAGCCTGCATTTCTAATCTTCTCCTCTCTTATTTATAGCCAGGCTCATTCTTGAGCCTCACTCTACCAGCTGTCTGCTAACAGAATGGACAGGCTGCTAACTGAATGGTCAGGAGTCCACCCAGGTCAGCCAACGGTAAGGTGACGTGGCCAATGACGTGGCCAATGGTCCCCTCCCCACCACTGTAAGCTTACTGAATTACTTTCTACTATAGCTTGATTACTGAAGGAGTTACACTCCATTGCACTGCTATGGCTTATTTAAGGAGTGTAACAACTGCCCTCTCCTTCATTTGGACCTTGTCTCAAGGTCAAATTGAGGGAAGTCTTTGATGAAGTCCTCGTATGGTATCCACTGAGCTTCCTCTTCTGAAGTGTCCTTCCACTGCACCAACAAATCGACAGCTGCTTGATTCTTCCTCTGAACTAGCCTGCGGTCCAAGATCCAGTCTGGCTCTAGCAAAATTTCTTCTCTTTGAGTAGGTAATCCTGTTTGAACAGAAATTTTCCTGCTTAAGTGTTTCTTGAGCTGAGATACATGGAAGGTAGGGTGTATCAAGGAACCAATAGGAAGAGCAAGTTTGTAAGCCACTGCTCCTATTCTGTCTAATACTTGATAAGGGCCAAAGTATTTGGGAGACAATTTTTGAGGCTTCCTTTGAGCTACTGAAGATTGCCTGTAAGGTTGTAGTTTGAGGTACACAAAATCCCCAGGTTCAAATGACCTTTCAGTTCTATGAGAGTCCACTGCTTTCTTCATCCTGTCTTGAGCTAATTGCAGGTTATCTTTTAACAATTGTAGTGCATTGTCCCTGGCCAGAATAGCAGTAGCAACCTCCCTGTCTTGTGTTTCATCTGGAACATAAGTAAGAATGTGAGGGGCTGTTCTCCCATACACCACTTCAAAGGGGGTGACCTTAGTGGCTGAGTGCCAGTTGGTGTTAAACCAGTATTCTGCCCAAATCAGGAACTTGCTCCATTCTTTGGGTTTGTGACCACAAAAGCACCTTAGGTAACTTTCTACACACCTGTTAGTGACTTCAGTCTGACCATCTGATTGTGGGTGGTATGCTGTGCTATACTTCAGTTGAGTCCCCTGTAATTTGAAGAACTCCTTCCAGAACAAACTGGTGAAAATAGGATCTCTGTCAGAAACCATTGACCTAGGCATGCCATGTAACTTAAATACCCCTTCAAGGAAGACTTGGGCTACCTGGGATGCAGTGTAGGGGTGACTGAGAGCAAACAAATGTATGTATTTGGAAAGCCTATCAACTACCACCATTATAGTAGTTTTGTGATGGCTAAGGGGTAATCCTTCAATGAAGTCTAGGGATATGTCCTCCCATATTCTATCTGGAATTGGGAGAGGCTGTAAGAGCCCAGCTGGGGAAATAGTTTCACTCTTGTTCTTTTGGCAGATTTCACAAGTCTGTATATATGTTTGAACCATCTTTTTCATGCCCTTCCAGTAGCAAACTCTCTTTAACCTGTGCAAGGTTTTAACAAGCCCAGAGTGCCCCCCTTGAAGCTGATCATGATGTTCTTTTAGCATCTCTTGGACAAACTGTGAGGTGGGATCAAGTAAGAGCCTGTTTTTGTAATATAACAGGTTATTCCTGACTGCATATTTGTTGTTGTTCAGTTTCCCTTGTTCCCATTTCTCCATTTGTTTCTTGTAGTAGATAGAAGTCTGCATTTGTTGTTTGAAGCTTTGAATCCAGTCTGGACTAATCACTGTTACAGCAGCTAAGGATAGATCTTCTCTTCTTGACAAACTGTCAGCAGCTTCATTTTCCTTTCCTCTTTTATACTCCACCCTAAATTGGTATCCATGTAACTTGGAAAACCACTTGAACTGAGCTTCAGTGTGAATTTTCTGCTCTAACAAATGTTTTAGAGATCTGTGGTCTGTCCTGATGAGGAAGCTCCTTCCCCAGAGGTATTGGCTCCATTTTTTAACAGCTAAGAGTATGACCAACATCTCCTTTTCATAGGTAGAGAGGGTTGTGTTCCTGCCTTTAAGTCTTTGACTGAGGTAAGCAATAGGCCTGCCTTTTTGCATTAGGACAGCTCCTATTCCCATCCCTGAAGCATCACATTCAACAGTGAATTCTTCATTGAAATCTGGCATTGCCAATACTGGAGGTTGGGTGAGTGCCTGCTTTAAGTTTTCAAAAGCCAATTGAGCATTGTTACTCCAGAAAAAAGAGTTCTTCTTTAATAAATCAGTGAGAGGACTGGCAATGGCTCCATAGCCCTGTATGAATCTTCTATAATATCCTGTAAGTCCCAAAAAACCTCTTAATTGTTTAAGGGTTTTGGGTAGAGGCCACTCCACCACTGCTATCACCTTGTCTTGGTCCACCTGCACTCCTTGTCCTGATATGATGTGTCCCAGGTACCCTACTTGAGTTTGAGCAAATAAGCACTTACTCCTCTTAAGCTTTAGTTGATTGACCTCAAGCTTGAGGAAAACTGCTTCCAAGTGTTTGCAATGATCCTGTAAGTTGGCACTGTATATAAGTATGTCATCAAAAAAAACTAACACAAACCTTCTTAAGTACTCCTTGAAAACTTCATTCATCAAGGTTTGAAAGGTGGAAGGGGCATTTGTGAGCCCAAATGGCATCACAAGGAACTCATAATGGCCTTCATGAGTTCTAAAAGCAGTCTTGTGAATGTCTTCTTCTGCCATCCTCACTTGGTGGTATCCAGCTCTCAAATCCAGCTTGGAAAAATACTGGCTTCCATGAAGTTCATCAAATAATTCTTCAATGAAGGGAATGGGGAAAGTGTCTTTTACAGTGGTTTGATTTAAACCTCTGTAATCCACACATAGTCTCCATGATCCATCAGGTTTTTTTACTAAGATTACTGGAGCAGAATATGAGCTATTACTGGGTCTTATTATTCCTGTATTCATCATCTCCTGTATTTGCCTTTCAATTTCATTCTTGTGCATATATGGATGTCTGTAAGGTCTGTTGCAAATTGGTACTGACCCAGGCAGAAGTGGAATCCTGTGATCAAAGGATCTTTTGGGGGGTAACCCTGTTGGCTCCATGAATAATTGATCATAATTTTCCAGCAGTGTGGCAATCACTGGGTCTTGTGGCAAGTTATGAGAGTCTGGGTTGAACTCTGTTAATGAACATAGTTGTATGAGATAAAATTGAGAGTGTTGCCTCATTTCTTTGGTGTCAGGCTCTTGAAGGTGGTTCAAATGAGGCTTGATTCCCTTGAATTGTTTGTTAACTCCCTGCTCTGTAAACTCCATGGCCAATTCCTGAAAATTCCACATTATGGTACCCAAAGTGCTAAGCCAACTGGCCCCAAGCACTATTTGACAACCTGGAAGTGGCAGAAGTAAAAAATCTGTCTTGATTTTATGGCTTTGGCATTCAATGCTGACTCCCTTGCATAAGCCCTTGCTGCTAAGCTTGGCTCCATCAGCCACCAATACTTCAAATGGCTGACTATCTTGGGAAATGAGGCCCAATCTTTCACATAGTGTGGTGTCAATAAAGTTGTGAGTGGATCCAGAGTCCACTAATATAAGAACAGGTTTATTTCTAAGAGTTCCTCTTAATTTCATAGTGGAATGATGAGATATACCTGACAATGCATGTAGAGATATCTCAAAAGCATTTGATGGAGCTTCTGTGGAATAGGGAACCACTTCAGGTAAACCTGCTACCTCATGCTGTTCTTCTTCATCAGACACCAACATGAATAATCTTTTTTTCTTGCACTTATGCCCTCTGAACCATTTTTCATCACACATGAAACATAATCCTAAGTTTTTTCTCCTCAGGATTTCTGAAGGGGATATGGTGGTTCTTGGAGTCTCTGCTGCAGGCTGGGAAGTATCCAAGTTAGTGGTAGCTGGCTTCTTCCATGAATCAGTGCTAGCCTTGGAGGTTCCTGAATTGTAAGTTGTGTTAATTCCAGCCTTGTTGCTATAAGTATTCCCCTTGTAGTTTCTTTTGATGGCCAGGAACTTGGCTTCATATAGCTTGGTCAGTTGCATAGCTGCCATAAGGGTGTTGGGATTAGCTATCTGGACTTCATACCTGAGTTCTTCTCTCGACCCACCTAGATAGTGACTGATCATACAACTCTCTGGTAAGCCTTGTATCTTCTTAGAAACTTTCTGGAACTGGGAATTATATTCCTGCACTGTATTTTCATGTGTGAGTAGTTTCAGCTCAATAATGTGATCAGTAAATTGGGATGGCCCAAATTCAGCACGAATGTAGGTGCAGAATTCATTCCATGTCAACCTCCCATTCTTCATTTGCATTGCCCAATCCATCCACTAGGCTGCTGTTCCCTTAAGCTGGACTGAGCATATTTTAATTTTGTCTGCTTCTTGAGTGTTGTAAAAGTTAAAATAGTTGTTGATTCTCAACAACCATTCATTCACATCTCCCTCTCCATCAAATTCAGGTAGCTGTAACCTGAGGTGAGGTTGTCCCCCTCCTTGTTTGAAGGGAATTATCTCAGTATTATTGTTGAAGTGTGCAGGAGTGGTTAATAATGGAGGATTCCTTGATCCTGTGTGGTTCACAACAGTGTTTTGCAATGGTGTGGAAAAATTTTCCATGGGAATTGCAGATTCTGGCTTAGATCTGGCCAGATCTTCAATTAATTTCTCAAGCTTGTGGTTCATGTCAAGAACAGTACCTGCCAATGCTCCCACTGTGTCTTCTAGAGAGAGGAAACGGTCTTCATCAATCCTCAGTCGACGTCCCTCCACAGAGCCCCTGCCTGACTCCACTTGGCTTGTGCTTCCTTCCCGGCTGCCCTCGATCACTGGATCGAGAGGCTCTGATACCAAATTGTTGGGTACTCGACCCAAAATGCCAGATCCTAGTGGAGATTCATAAGTATTTGCCATGAATTTCAATATGCAGAAGATAAGATGAGTGAATTTAGGTAAGATTCAGAGAAGATGGGAAGAACAGATCTATATTGATTAATTGGGGAAGAATATTGCTAGAACAGTTTAGAGAAAAGAGAGAGACTATGGAGAATTCTTTTACAGCCTGCATTTCTAATCTTCTCCTCTCTTATTTATAGCCAGGCTCATTCTTGAGCCTCACTCTACCAGCTGTCTGCTAACAGAATGGACAGGCTGCTAACTGAATGGTCAGGAGTCCACCCAGGTCAGCCAACGGTAAGGTGACGTGGCCAATGACGTGGCCAATGGTCCCCTCCCCACCACTGTAAGCTTACTGAATTACTTTCTACTATAGCTTGATTACTGAAGGAGTTACACTCCATTGCACTGCTATGGCTTATTTAAGGAGTGTAACAGACACAGACTACTCAAAAATTCCACATTCGACCTTGTCCAGCAATTCACCGCTAAAAAAACAAATGCAACAGTATTGTTCTAACCATCAAGAATGTAGACCAATGCAGACCAATACCTGAGAAAATGGATCCGAACCAACGAAGACACGATCCAAGAGTCAGACACGACCTCTCGTATCCAGGCAGGCTCGTAGTCCTGTTGGGACATTAAGCCGAACAAAAACCAAACAAGAAGAGGAAGAAAGCAGAGTATCAGTAATGTCGAAATCTCTCCTCAAGAAAATTTTAAGAAATTATCACTTAGTCAAGAACATCAAGGGTTTGGATCCAAATACCCACGAATGACACAATCCTTGTCATCCTCTGACCGGTGTTCCTCCGATCAGTCGATCCCTTCAAATTTTGAACCAAAGAAAACAACATAAGTTGATTTAACAAGCATACAACAACTCCATCTCGGATCTGAACAAACCTTAGGATCGAGGCTCACCAGAAATTGAATGATCGATCGAGGAAGAACTCGTTGATCCACGACGAGGGGATCGTATTGGACGGCGGAATCGGAGGTCCGTTGATGAAGAAGAATGAAGAGACAGCCGAAGAAATCGAGGAGGATCCCGCCTGATCGTTGCCGGAGAAGGACCGCTCCGTCGAAGATCTGGTCGCACGTCGCCATGGTGCGCTGCCGAGGGGAACACCGACATTGGAGTGATGGCTTTGCTGCAGAGGCTCAGTCGCCGGGGGAAAAGGCCACTGTTGTCGCCAGGGAGAATCGTACCGCCGTCAATCGGAGACGAGATCTCAGCCCGCGTTGCTATGAAGAGGATCCTCGCCATGGCTGCTGCTCTTCGAAATTAGGGTTAGAATTTGAGGGTCTCGGCTTGGAGAGGAAGGAAGAAGAGAGGAAGGGAGTGAGCTTCTGCTCCTTCAAATTTACAGAGGAAGAATGAAAAGAAAGGAATCTGCTCTTATATAAGCAGTTGAGGTGGTTAGCAGCCTTTAAGAAGAAAAAAAGATTGGGGGGAAATTTTGAAAGTAAAAGAAATTTGAGGACAGCTCTTCCCTTTGGCAACCAAGCAGAATCAGTTTATAAAAAAAAGGTTTTGAATAAAAAATAAGGATTAACTAAAAATTACAAGAGTAAATATTCCATGAAAACCTTAGGTAGAATTATTAGAGAGAAAATTAGTTAAATAACCAAACAATGTGATTAGTTAGGCTAGAACCTTCTCTCTTCATAAACCACAGTAATATTATTAGAAAAATTTAATATTTTCACAAAATAGATTGAAAGTTAATATTTAAAATAACAAAATATTAATAAAATACTAAATTCTATTTATTCGGAAAAGCGGGGTTACACATATACTCCAAGATGCACTAGGATATGCTAACATTGTTGTCATATCCATTTGCTGTCATTTTTATGTCACCATACTTGGGTACTGCAACACATGAAGTATATGTGTTCATTTTATATACCACAGTAAGAGCCCATACCACCCCAGTTTCTAATAAAAGCTCGGGGTGGCTATCCCAAGCAACAAGTGGAACACATGATCTCATATGCATGAAACACCTCCTTATGAAGTTTAATTTTATCGCGATTATGATGTCGAGTATGATTTATAAAACTGTGATCTTTATTTACCAGCATCCATGCACTTAAACCATTTAATATAGCTTTGAGTGTCTGTTTGTGTATCCCTATGCTTCAGATAAAATAATAGCCTCAAATAAAATAGCAAGATGAGGTATTTAGGCAACTTAAAGATGAAATTACTCCCAGTGGAATTGTCTGCTGGTGCGGTACAAGAGATACTTCAACAGAACGAACTGGAGGCAGATCCCGCAACACAAGTTTTTCAATGAAACTCAATATTTCCTCCGTATAAGCATATAAGCTACTGAAGGAACTCATGTTAAATAAATATGCATGTTAAGGACTTTAGGAGAATCCAATGCTTATATATATATATATATATATATATATATATATATATATATATATATATATATACAGTAAAGAAGTACCCCTCGCAAAATTGATGTCTAGTATTTTGCCAACTAAAAGAACCAATGCAGTTCCCATTATGTGCACAAAACATAATTACGAGGGCAAAAGAAACGCAGTTATACTTGCTTATAATAGATAGTGCAACGAGGAGGAATATCAAAGTAAAAATTCAAGATGCCAGAAAATAAATCCATTAATTTGTAGATGAGTAAAACATAAGGTACAACACAAAGGAAGTATAAGAAGTAAATTACACATCAATTTCGACTTTAATAAATTAAAAAAAACCTTAATATCTCAATACAAGAAGCCTCTGCACTAACTCACTTAACAATATATGAGCAATCTCACAAATAACCTCTTTTCGAATGCTATGTTGAAAGACCATGAATAGACAAAACAAAATGGACAATGTGACAGATAAGTCAACAAATTTTGTGTCCTAGCATACTTTAGAGTGTTTCGTGTGACTGGTGTCCAATACGTGTATGACATGTACACTGCTACTTTTGGAGTGCCCATACTTCAAATTGAATCCCTCCAGACCTACGAAGAATGAAAACTCAAAAAGTCAGTGCCATGTCCGACCCATATTTGATATGATACAAGCACTCTAAAAATACACTAGAAAACACAAAAATAAAGGCTATGTCAATACCGTGCCATTTTGTGTCCGTGCAACATACCACCCCCACCCCCGCCTACTCGTATTCACTTTGAAGAATACTTAGAGATGTATGCATAAGTATAGAAAAGAAAATGTACATATGTAAGGTAGACATTCGCACTAACTTCTTCCCTAACTATTCCGTTGTTCCAAAAGAGGAGGTATGGGCATATAGCCAGAAATTCAAGCAACTACGAAGGCACTTAGAATGCTGCTCAAGATTTTAGTTGTTCAAATATGCACAATAGGTTTCTAATAAGCATATACAGTAACATTCTATATTCCCAGATGTACATATATTTTCTTACAAGAAACCGTATTAAACTTCAAGTTAAAACTAGTATGTACCTATTCTTCTTGCACCTAAAAGGCTAAAACATCAAAAGTTGTAATAAGGATTAGGCCATTTTGCCTTGCAATTCTTCAAACCCTGATAATGAATAAAATTCCAGGGAATGAAATTCATGGGAAATTTGTATGACATTCATTTCAACTCATTTAAAGAAATATATCACAAATCTCATAAAATGCTTCTTTGTGAGATGCCATCTCCTAAACCCTTATGCCCAACAGATGACCACTCAAACATTAGGGAGAAGCCAAGGGTAAACTATAAATTGTAAATGCCCTTTTAATTAATCCTTTAAGACTCTGAACCATACAACTTGTAGGGAAACCTTGTAATTAGTAATTACAAAAGAAGTTCAGGAAAAAAATATATTAGAATGTCTATTAAAACCGACATGAAAAAAAGTTGATGGGAATTGTATTCGGTAAGAAAATAAAACCTGTGCCACAAAAGAATATGGCTCCAACTCTTTCATGAATGCACTGATAAGTGCAGAATTAGAAACTTTGATCTATAAAGTTGAAAAACAAAATAGTATATATACAAATTATAAGTACATAGAATATAACAACTATGGCTGATAGCAAATTAAAAAAGTAAACAAGTTGCATATACAACTACAGTTTAGGTAAATTAACTCAAGTTGTAGCGTAAGCATAAATAAAAATTCTTACAGGGATTTCCTCAAAAATATCCACCCAAGACAGTTTCTTTTCCCTTAACCTGAACAAATCAGATGTATGAGAATACAATAGGTCATCATCATGTAGTCAATGTTAAGATGGAAGTCAATGTTTTGTTTTAAGAGAAAAAAGAACTTTGATCATCAAAACTAGCTCACCACAACAAGGATTTCAAAATGAAATTAAGATATCCCTTTCAGCCAATATACTCTTAAAACCATTTTTGCGAAACTTTCTAAGAACCTGTAAATATGTGTATTGTGTCACAAGTATTAACAATCTAACAAGCTTGTTGGACATGTTATATCATATATTGGAAGTATAAGGAGAAGGTACAGTGTAAATTGCTATATATATAAGCCTGAAACATTATACATCAAAAGAGCATCAGATATAGAGCACAATAAGTTCCTAAAATTGGCATTGCAGAACTGAGGGGAAAAATTACAGTTAGTTATTAGTTTCATGTCAAGCCCCAGAGTTCCCACTATATTGCAGATAACTGGTAGGGTTGGGTTGCAAGTGGAGATAGGGAGCCTAGGGAAAGGAATAAGATAAATGCTTCAGTTCAACTATAAATCATGTAATCTTTTTTGAAATATGAAAGAAATTAAACCTAGCAAACCTCACTACTATGATAGATGCTTATTAAAGCATTTTGTAGCCAAAGTTTCCTCCGTGCATGAAACCTCGTGAATATATGGAAGAGATGATGGACATGAATCAAAATAAGACTCTGTATCTCAAAGGTCTGTAATACGTAAATGCAGTAGACATGTTAGACTTAAGATTGTATTTGAACAGGAAGATGCCAAAGGAAAATTTGAATTTTCGTGAAAGAAGATACCACTTTTACTGCAAATGTAGAATGTGCTCCTTGATTTGGATATTCGTTCAAGCTTCCTCCAAAGAATAAACTTTTCAGAAGTTCTAATGTCATAATGTCATCTTCTGGAGCCAGGATTGTCATGGTTTTGGGATTGCAAGCACAGGAACTCCAACAATTTTAAGATACTACCAACATTTTAATTTTAAGATACTATCAGCCTGGTGAATTGCGAGCACAAAGGAACATCAGTATTTTTAGTCATAAGCCAAATTAAAATCTTAACTTAATACCACCAACATTTTAATTGTTAAGAAGACCAAAACAATTTCAACTGATAAAAACACTAAGACAATCTTTAGTTCGTATAAAATCAGAGACTACATAAACATTACAACAAACAGTCGGCATGCGTAATTAAATTATTAACATAGTGAAAAAGTAATTAGTAAACAACATCTACGTCGGTCCTTGAGAAGGTTCGTGGCCATTCCAGAAGACATAGGTCTGAATAACGTCCAAGCCGCTGTATTTTGCCTTTCGAATAAGATCCGACCGCATCTCGACTCGGATGCCCAAATCGACAAAATTAACAGAAAATGGGGGGAAATTCGTTTCTTTTCGCAGGAAAAAAGAGTAAAGAAACTGCATTTATTGTGGTTAGAGTACCTTTGCGATGCTACAGGAATAGTGGATGGAGCCAGAGATAAGGATCCACCGATGCCCGTCGATGATGACGGCCTTGTGGTCGTTGATGACAGACGTCCTTGCCAAAGCCGGCGACAATAGGAGCACCGCCAGCGCCACGAGGTGCAGCAACGACATCATTGGAGAAGAACCCATCAAAAAAATGGGATTTTTTTTCTTCTTCTTTCTCTCCCTATAAAAAAATTGGAGAGAGAGTATGAGGAGAGAAAATAATGGTAGCTCTGGGAAGAGAGGGAGAGGGGGAAGGAAAGAGAGATGAATTTAAATGAAAGTAGGGTTGGGGCATGGGCTAGGGTTTTTTTTTTTATTTCCGAAGAGAGCAGTAGGATGGAGTGTAGGAATTAGCGAATTTTAAGAAGGAAAGGCAAAATATAGAGGGAATGGAAAATAATACAGCTTCTTTCAAAAAAAAAGAAGAAGATGTTTTCGATAAAATGTCCATGTTAGAAATTTGTGTATCTCTAACTTCATAAAAATTTTATTAAAATTTGTGTATCGATAAAATTGATACGACCCCATTTTCAGTTCAGTCAGCTCAACTGTGACCGAGTATCAGAGCTTTCAAATTCAAATAGTAGCAAAGCCCAATATTCAATCACCTGCCAAAATCCAGTCAGCAAGTTAGTTACAGATATTTTCTGATACATGTGCTGATACTGAGTATAAATAAGAAGTGGGAATGAAGAATGAGATAGATTGGGAATTTTGGAATTTGGTCTTCTCTTTAGAACTTTCTTTTGTAATGCTTTCTTCTTCTTCTTCTTCCTCTGGAGCCCTAATTCCTTTTTAGATCTCATATCTTCTCTATGTCTTCTTCCTCTAGATTCCCAATTCCCTCTAAACCTTAGAATTTTCTCTCTGTTCTGTCAACTTTCTCTCTACTGTAATCTTCCCGCTCATTCTGAAAATTGAATAAAGTTCAATTGTTCTTCCCCAAATCTTCTCTTCTAGCTGATTATGTTAAATTCGTTTTGATTTCATCCAGTTTTAGGTCATCCATATTTGGGAACCTAACAATTGGTATCAGAGCAGCATATAGATCCAATCATGGAGGCAGCCGAAGATCCAAGCATGAGATGCCATGGATCTCCACCTATTCGAGCTCCACTCCATGGGGAAGCTCGGGTGCAAACATTGGAAGAGTACACAGAGGATCCGAGGAGGAGCTGCCCGGGATCTCTTCGTGGATCACCACCAAAGCCTTCGATCATCAATGGCGAGCCCATTAATCCAGTGATGGAAAAGCGACTGCAAGCTTTGGAAGGTAGATTCGATCAACTCAGTTCTAAATTCGATCGAGCTTTGAAAGAATTATCCCAAATTCAACGAGTGGTGGGTGTTAACTCTATGGGAACAACGGTTGTTCACCCTGATCCACCAACTCAAGCTTCAAATGCTAATTTCCATGGTGACTATGTCAATTCTTCTGGAGCTTCACCCTATACTCCTCAGACTCCTTGTGTGACTGTGGGGTTTTCAAACTCCTATTCCAGACCTAGGATGTCCAGTACACTTGTGCATTCTTATCAAAATCTGCAGCAGTACCAATACCAAACTGCTCCATATATGTTCAATGAAAGGCCTGTGAGGAAGGAAGTAGTAGGGGTGATGCAGGTTGTTGATGAAGAGATTGCTGGAGCTTATCTTGGTTCCACCATCAGGAGTGTTGTTATCATAGTCCCGGCACACTTCAATGATTCACAACGCCAAGCCACCAAGGATGCTGCTGCCATTGATGGCTTTAATGTTCTTAGGATCATCAATGAGTCATCCGTTGCTGCCTTGCAGGAACGAGTAAGACAGTTAAAGGCGCAGGAGGAGGAATTTGAAATCTTCCATCTTAAGATCGTGCAAAGAAAAAACAGAACTGTCTTCGAGGAAGGTAAAACTTTCTATGTTGTTCTAAAATCGGTGGTGGATGGACGTTGTCATGTTACCGAATATCTAGGTTCAGCTGCTACAAGTTACCACTCACCCACTCCAAAATTCGAAAAGAAGGAAGTCAATGCCCATTCTATCCGAGCTATGAAGCTCTCTGTTTCTCCTGTGGTCAGTGTTGCTGTGCAATGCAGGGCTGCTTCTGACCTACCTAAACTGGTGGAGGACTTGAAACGTATGGCTAAATTAGTTCCCGTGATATTGTGCACCATAGAGGAGTCTGTCAAGCTGCAAGGTTCCAGAAATTACCATTCATCATCAGTAGCAGCTGCTTCTACTACTCTTGTTGCCTGTACTCTTTACATTCTTGCTAATGGAGATAGCACCAGTTCGAAGAATGAAGATCCAAAGGAGAACATCCATATAATTAAGACTGCAGGCCTTAGAGGCCATTATGTCGATGCGGTCCATGAGCTTGCTCCTAATTTCGAGGCTGCTGGTGCTGGGCGTCTGAAATTTTCTTCCTTGGCATCTCCACAACTTGATACTGACGAGTACCCTCTAGGTGAGTTCTATGACTTTGGAGAAGAAAGGGGAATGGTGTGGGATCCTGGTATATTTGTGGGATCTCAATAATTAGCATCAATCTCCTACTACTACTACTGAGTATTAGAACTCAGATAACATATAGAGGAGTATTGCATCATATCAACCAGTTCCAGTTTCAGACACCATGAAGGCTAGTTACGCTTGGGAGTATCATTATTAGTTAGTGCAGTAGTATCAGAAGTGAGCTCAGTATAGTGTCAAGTAGCTATCCATTGGTAGAAGGAACGAGTATTATAGCAATTTTACCTAGGGGAGTAGTTGGCAAAGGTGAAGAGTTGATATTGGTAGTAGTTCCTGAGCTTTAGTTTAACATGTCTTCAAGCTTAGCAGTAGAGTTTGTTGAGATTTCCAGTCTTCATGAAGTACTGTTGAGATTTCCAGCCTTGGTTTGCTTAGCAGGGGAGATAGTGGGTACCAGAGAAGAGTAACAGCCTAACAGGGAAATTGGGAAGGATGAGCAGCAGTTTTGTTCTCATGCGCAGCAGTTCACTTATTTGCAGTACCACCAATCTGCAAGGAAGTCAGCTATTAATCAACCATGCCAGCTCCGTACAGTTTGTTTACACCAGTGTATCAGTCCAGTCTTCCATGCCCCATGTATAGCTTCCTCAGTGAAGACCTTCAGAGAAGTAACCCAGGCCAACAGCAGTGAGTATGTCCAACTGCAGGACATGGATATCTAGCTAGTATTTTCTAATAGCTAGGCTAATCATATGGAAGGGAGTTTCAGAAAGTAGCAGCCACTCTCCATCTGAAGGGCATGAACAGTTTCTAAATGATTTTTTTTTAATTTGACCTTGGGACAAGGTCAATTTAAGGGGAGAGTATTGATACGACCCCATTTTCAGTTCAGTCAGCTCAACTGTGACCGAGTATCAGAGCTTTCAAATTCAAATAGTAGCAAAGCCCAATATTCAATCACCTGCCAAAATCCAGTCAGCAAGTTAGTTACAGATATTTTCTGATACATGTGCTGATACTGAGTATAAATAAGAAGTGGGAATGAAGAATGAGATAGATTGGGAATTTTGGAATTTGGTCTTCTCTTTAGAACTTTCTTTTGTAATGCTTTCTTCTTCTTCTTCTTCCTCTGGAGCCCTAATTCCTTTTTAGATCTCATATCTTCTCTATGTCTTCTTCCTCTAGATTCCCAATTCCCTCTAAACCTTAGAATTTTCTCTCTGTTCTGTCAACTTTCTCTCTACTGTAATCTTCCCGCTCATTCTGAAAATTGAATAAAGTTCAATTGTTCTTCCCCAAATCTTCTCTTCTAGCTGATTATGTTAAATTCGTTTTGATTTCATCCAGTTTTAGGTCATCCATATTTGGGAACCTAACAACCGCCAGCGCCACGAGGTGCAGCAACGACATCATTGGAGAAGAACCCATCAAAAAAATGGGATTTTTTTTCTTCTTCTTTCTCTCCCTATAAAAAAATTGGAGAGAGAGTATGAGGAGAGAAAATAATGGTAGCTCTGGGAAGAGAGGGAGAGGGGGAAGGAAAGAGAGATGAATTTAAATGAAAGTAGGGTTGGGGCATGGGCTAGGGTTTTTTTTATTTCCGAAGAGAGCAGTAGGATGGAGTGTAGGAATTAGCGAATTTTAAGAAGGAAAGGCAAAATATAGAGGGAAAGGAAAATAATACAGCTTCTTTAAAAAAAAGAAGAAGATGTTTTCGATAAAATGTCCATGTTAGAAATTTGTGTATCTCTAACTTCATAAAATTTTTATTAACATGTGGTCCATATTTTATATCATGGTTAAATTAGATAGTTACTGAATA
>JANAVB010005600.1:8850257-8930257 GCA_029216955.1 Iris pallida
ATTCTTAAATTATATATATAAAAAAAAATCTGATCATTATTGTAGAAAATAAATTCATCTAACAATTGAGGGATCTTTAGAAACAAAATAGCAATTAACACACCAGTTAGAGCAATATATTTAAGAAATCCTAATTTTTTTCTATGATTATAAATATGAATCTTAGAGTCAGTAGGGAATAGGGATCCAAAAATTGGAGGTCTTGTAGAGTAGGAATTGAGAAAGAAAATGAATAACTTGAAATACAAAATTACAAAACTAATCCTTTTTTTTGAGGCCCCCAAAAAATTGGAGGCCCTGTGCGGCCGCACTATTGGCAGGCCCCAGGGCCGGTCCTGGGTAAACACCCTGTCTAGAAAATCGACGCAAAGTCGAGGAAAAAGATTGTTCTTGACAGTTTGAAAAACAGATCATGAACCTATTTTGGAAGGCTATTTATTAGTAACCTATTAGAAATTCTCGAAATCTATTTAAATAGATTTTTAGTCAACCTAAACAACATCAAAACACTTTTTGTAGTTTCTAAATTCATCGTGTATATGCTGAGTAATTCGTTTTCCAGGAAAAATTATTTTCAAAACTTCAGAATTTTTTCGATACGGGATCCGTCCTGATAAATCGGGCGACTTGGTCGCAATCTGTGAGCATCAAAAGGTGCGTATGGATGTTGCGGACGTGTGGACTTTGACAGAACTCGAATTGGTTGCATGTGTGCGACGAATTCGAGACGTATCAATCGAGGTACACCGTATCGGTCCCTCTGTAAAAACTCTAATTATTTTGTGCACGTTCTTCACCTCATGAAAAAACTTGTGCCACTAGACTCATGTCATTTTTTTGGTCATGTGAGCCAAATTTGGTCACATTATGAGAAGGTCGACAGGAATACTGTTTTGGCGGGCCCGCGATCCTACTCAACGGGCAAATTTGTGCACGGCTCATCGGAATCCAAATCTGGACATACCGTTGAGTTCGTATAAATAAACTGGACTCGTAATTATATAATTTTTTGACTTTAGAGACTATAGGCTCTGGCACATTTTTGGTACAAAGCGGGTCCAACGATGGACATTATTTTGCCAAAAATTACTGTTTTGTACCTGTGTTAAGAATTGGGCATATGGGTAATCAAATTTAGACATTTTTCTTATGCCAAACATGTTGGTGATGTCTGTTTCTGCATCCGAAGACATTCGTAGGAGTTTGACTTTTGTGGCTCACTGAGTGGTTGGATATTATTGGTTCTACGTGCTACCACCATGCAAGTATACCTTGCCAACTTGTGCAGTATATTTTACATGCATGTTCAGTACTTCTTTGTTGTTCTTTTCCCGATATTCTTGATTGCTTTATCCTATGTCTAGTTTCACTTATCTTGTTTATAGTTTTACTTTTATCATACTTCTAGTTTACCTACACGTTCTTGATTTTTGTTACATGTTCATTATATATTATATTGCCTTAGTTTCATATGTGTCCCTTGATATTGTTGCCGAGTCCTACACCCTTGTTCCTTGACTTGGCATGACTTGACTTGAGTAGGACTTGACTTATGACATTATATAGATTGTGAGTGCTTACCTTGACTACGGTCTAAAGGATTATTCGACTTTGATACTAGGAATGACTACCATCTCGATTGGGAGTGCTTGCCTTGACTATGATTGAGATACTATATATTGGAAGTGCTAGCCTTGACTACAGTCTATAGATTTGACCTGTTAGCCATGACTAGTATGGCATGCCAGTATCTTAGCTTCATTGTGTCTTAGATCTGTATCTTAGTCCATTGTGCCTTAATTGATTTTTCCTTTGATATTTTTTACTTCTCTGCATAAGTTGTACTATTACATTTTGGCATGTTTATATGTATCTTACTAGTTTTCTGAGGACCTGGTGATCTCTTCAGGCTTAGTTAGAGACGAGGACTATCCAGAGGTTATGGTTCTGGCGTCGAGACAGGTGACGTACCTTCGTATGAGGACGAGATAGTGCCCGAGAATTTCTCTTAATCCATGTTGTCTCTTTATTTTAGTCTTGCTACTCTATTTTTTTTCATTTTAGCAGACTTGTAGTCGATGAGTACTTTATTTTCTTTTGCTGTGGTTTTGGGATGTCTTACCCGCATAGTTACTATTTTTATTTCCTGCTGGACTAGATCTTTTCATCAGTATTATTTTATTTGACTTGATATCTTGTTTCTTATTATTCTGCGTGGATGAGATTAGTTGTGTACCTGTGACTTGTATTATATTATGGATTGTTATCATGATTTACAGCTTAAGCATTTCACTAATGGGATTGCTATAAAATTTAGTCCATTGGTGAAGTGCTGTTGTGTGACTATTAAATTTGAAAATTCTATTTTGGTAAACAATGTTATAATTTGGGAATTTAGAAAAATATTTTCGAATTATTGTGAATTTATTTCTAATTATGATTATTATTATCTAACTAATTAATTTTATTTCAGAATTATTTAATTATTTAATTATTGGTGAGCCTACCAAATCTTGGGCTTAGATTGTGGGCTAGCCATTCTAATTGCCTACCAAGCCTTGGGCTTGGATTGTGGGCCTATGGACTTTAGGCTAGAGAGTAAATAATTATTAGATAGCTAACTGGTTAGTTAGTCCTAATTACCGATTAGTTACTAAATTAGGATTAGTTAGTGTTTATTTAGTGATTATTTAGATCTGTTAGTAGGGTTTCACTAGTGTCTCTAGATCCATTACTAATTAATATTCTGCCACTTAGGCTTGGAGAGCACTCTACTATTCCCTATTAAAATATTGGGGACTCCCTATAGTAGTAATTCTTTGCGGTGGAGAAATCAGACATATTGAATCTCTCTCAAAGCGTTTCTTTTCTTTAAATCCTACGGCTATCAGATGGACACCGTGCTAAGGTTTTAAAAGAGAAGAAACGAACTTTGATAAGAAGACCTAATATTTTGATAAATTAGCTTCCTACTTTTGGTAATATTTCTTTGAAATTTAAATATGTCAACACTAATAATTTTGGATATACCCATGTAAAGAGGGGAGCAATTAATTATTTCAAATCAATTATTCCCCTGACATGTCATATATTTATAATACTATTTATTTGGACACTTATATAGTCCTGTTTTATTAGTTTAAAATGGACTATTTATGATTTATGGGTTCTATTATTAAATATGTTTCCGTGATACAAAATTCGAATCATTAACTGTTAGTCTGAGGGCTAAACGGATGCATTCGAACATTTATTAAGATATTTTTTCATAATAAATTCTATATTTCAAAAGTATTTTGATTTCTTTCTGCTATTTTGAATCTGTTCGTCACTCGAATGCTAGTATTAAGACAGTTTTCAAAAATTCTTTACTGTCTTGAAATTATTTTTATTATTGAATATTTTTTAATTGGACATATATTTGGTTTGTTCATTTCTAAGAGTTTGATCAGTAGATATTTATTTTACTTGCCTAAAGATGGTATTTCATTTTAAGTTTGGAACTTTATATGCATTGATCAAATGGAAGAAATATGCATATCTCAGATATCCCTTATATCTTGATTTATTTTTTATTATCTAACTTTGCGTATAAATTATTTTTGAACTAGATACACATATTTTAAGGGGAAGCAAATAATTGTTTAGATTCATTTTATTCTCTTAATATGTGGTATACCTAGTTCAATCATGGACCTATCGTCTGTTACTTAATTCTTATCAACTGTTCTCATGATATTTGATCTGTGAATATTTTTATGAGAGAATATATGATTATTATTTCTTCTTGATTCTCTCATTTTATATGGTTTTTTAAAAGTTATCTTGTCAAATATATTTAATTATCCTTATTGATGATTCTCTTGAGCTTAAAATGATTTGGCTTTTCTTATTGAGGTTTTATCTCAAAGTTCATGATTATCTATATTTAGACTACTCATACCTTACAGGGGAGCATTCAAGTCGACTGAATTTTTCCTTCTCAAGTATTTTATGTCCATTACCTTCATGTTTATCTAATGGATATTCATATATCATGCTAAGGTAATTGAGTTCAAATACATGAATTTGAGTAAGTAGACAGGTTATAGTATTTATATTTATATTTTCTTTTCAATGATTATACTCCTTATGAAATTGATTCACTAACACTACAAAAATACAGCATTTTAGCGACAGATATTTAGCGACGGATGTATTCGGTCGCTAATACTGATGAACTACCGACGAAACAACGATGGTCTTCTGTCAAATTGCAGCCAATTTTTTTTTTAATTTTAAGGGTAAATCTCGGTCGAAAATCTGTCGCTATATCGTCAGAAATATAGCGATGGACATATAACCCGTCGCTATGTCGTCGCCCAGTTGTTAATATTTTGCGGGACAATGTTAGAAAATATTGACGCAAAATTTGGCGACCACATAGCGACGGATTGTCCATCGGCTAACTAGCGGGGGTATAGCGACGGCCTGGCGACGGATATATCCGTCGCTAAATACTGTGCCCTAACATAAAACGAACCGACGGGGGAAATTTTTTTATTCCTCCCAAATTTTCTCTCACCTCTCTCTCTCTCTCTCGCGCACGCTCTCTCTCTCTCTCTCACTCAGGTATGTCTCTCTCCCCCTCTCTCTCCCTCTCTTGGTGGTCGGAGGGGGGTGCACCCCGCAGGGGGAATCAGGGGGTTTAGGGAAGCGGAGGGAGGGGGTCGTCGGGTGGGGAGGTCGGAGGGGTGGTAGGGGAGCGGAGGGAGGGGGCCGGGGGGTGTTGGTGGTCGGGGCAGGAGAGGAGAGGGGGTTTAGGGTAGGGCAGTGGGTGGGGAGGTCGGGCCGGGTGGTCTTGGCGGTCGGGGGGGGTTATGTTGGGGGTCGTCTGGTGGGGGGGTTAGGTTGGGAGTCGGCGGGTGGGGAGGTCGCGAGGGGGGGTTAGGTTGGGAGTCGACGGGTGGGGAGATCGCGGGGGGGAGGGGAGGAGGAGGAGTAGGGGAGCGGAGGGAGGCGTGGGGTCTTGGTGGTCGGGGGGGGTAGGGGAGCGGAGGGGGGCCGGGGGGTCTTGGTGGTCGGAGGGGGGGGAGGGCGGGGGAGGAGGCCTAGTTTGGGGACGAGGGGGGGGGGGGGCTGGGTGGGGGGGAGGAGGAAGGCACTGCGTGGGGTCGAATGGGCTGCATGGGCTCCGCACGCACGCCCGTTCGATCCAACGGTTGAGGACGATGGGGTCCCGATCCCCTATATATTTTTCCCCCTATATATATATATATATATATATATATATTTTATATATATATATATATATATATATATATATATATATATATATATATATTTTCCCCTATATATATTTTTTTCCCATATATATATATATATATATATATATATATATATATATATATATATATATATATATATATATATATATATATATATATATATATATATATATATATATATATACTAGTAACTCACAATAAGTTGTAATAAGCTATATATACACTGTTGTTCTGCATTCTATCGGCAGTAACTCCCTTACAAATCTCAATGCACATGCATGCACACACACACTAATATGTATACACACACACACACTCAACACTCCCACACACCATCTATACACACACTAATATCAAGTACTCTAAATTTCAATTGATACCACACTTTTATGTCTATAAACATCACCCATAAATGACACACTCTCACACACAACACACACTTCCCTTATCAAGCCCAACACAAATGCACTAACACAATCACAATAGCAAATATCAAACACCCCTCTATTCCTACACCAACACCTTTATGACACCAACATCCAAACCATATATATGAAGTTGTAATATATATATATATATATATATATATATATATATATATATATATATATATATATATATATATATATATATAGAATAATATTGAGAAATTGACACAAAATAGGCTCCAAAACACATCATGGTGTATCATGACCCAACCACTCAATATCCAATTGTGGACACAATAACACAATCACAACTCAAATTGGACAAAAAATTTCCTTTGGGAACACGTATCGAACACTTGATGGTCAAAATTCGTAAATAACACAAATTGAGCATAGAATTTATCATTTATTATGGTTAAAAACCTAGATCTACCAAATTAAACATTTCTAACACCTAGATCTAGCATTAGAGAGTCAATTCCACCTATGGAAGGGTTCCTATGGGTTCAATTCGGGTCATGAGGTTCAATTCGGGTCATGAGGGTTCAATTCTGGTTCCTATGGGTTCAATTCGAGTCAATTCCACCTATGGAAGCGTTCCTATGAGTTTAAGAATCGGTATCGGTATCGAACTATTTCTATGAGTATCGGTATTGATCGCTTAGGCATCTAGGCGGTGTCTAGGCGGTAGGCGGACTCTCTCCGCCGCGCACCCGCCTACCGCCGTTTAGAACCTTGCCGATACTGCGAACCTTGGTATAGAGTGAGTATCCTAGAAGGATATATATAAGATATCTTAGTAGTAGCTAGGTAAGTGTTAACAATTAAATTTACTTATGTCAAGTCTTTTGGGCCTATCAGAGTTATAGATTTTTTTCGAAAGTCTAGTATAATGCTGATTACCTCAAAAGGCTTGCATAAGTAAGAGTGTATAGAGTATATATCGTAGGCGGATAAGTGTATAGAGTGAGCCTCCCTACTCCCCTTCTTCTCATTTGTAAGCCCCTGAATTTAGGGCTTATTTCTTTTTTTTTTTCAATTTTATAATTCAATTATTTTGAATAGATATTATTATTTGTTTATTATTTGATTTAATGCTCTTTACCGTGCCTTTGACTTCTGGAGCGTCAGGGATGCCAGTCTCTGGAAACTTTCTTCTTGAAGTTTGAAGTAGACGAGATTACCTTCACGTCGATATATCATGTCCCATCCAAACTTGTTTTCTTGTACTCTTTTTGCTTCGCGCAAGTTCGGGTCAATTTAGACCATTTAATTATTAATTGATTTTTCCACTCTTTTTCTTGATCATCATGTGCACGTTATCATGACTTTTAATTTAGAAGCACCAGACTAGTCTTTTTTTAGAAACCAACTTATCATGCCTGATCTACTCGAGACGCTCTTCACCCATGACCTTCGTGTCCCACTCAGACACTCCATTTTGTGCTTCATTTTCTTCGCACAACTTTTGGGTCAATTTAGGCCAATTAATTATCTACCGTAAAACCTGATTTATTTTCCAATTTAATTTTGGGACCCGACATCGACCCAACCTAGTCGACCCCAAATAGGGACATGGCCCACACGAAGCCTACTACCCGCCTGACACTTGTGTCCCATTTATTTGAGCCCCCGCATGCTACTTATTGTCTCCTATCCGATTTTGACCCGACTCGGCTCGACCGGACCCGAGCCCAAGCTCCATATTGTTCTTTCATGACTGCCCAAATAACCCACATAATTTTCCTATTTTTTTCTACTTTAAAAATATCTATTCCCTCTCTCTCACTAAAATATCTCTCTTAAATATCTTATATATATATATATATATATATATATATATATATATATATATATATATATATATATATATATATATATATATATATATATATATATATATATATATATATCTCCCTCTCTCCATCACACACAAACCCCCCTACCCGTACAGGACATCACCCCCCTCTCTCTTTCTATAATATCTAATATCATCCCTATCTCTCTCTCTCTCTATTTTCTATTTAATAACTAACTAACTCTCTCTCTCTCTCTCATAACTCACAAACACACCACACCATCAACACCACTCCCTTCCCCATGTGGCCGACATCTTCTCCTCCTTCTTCTTCATGCCACCACACACCACCACCTCTCCCCTGGTCGGGCTCCTCTCCGACAACCTCTCCTTCTCCTATTCTCCACCATTATCACCATTCATGACTAGCAACATCATCACCATTCACGACCACCACCATCACCTTCATTCACCAAACCGCCACCACCTCCTCCCTCTCCAGCCCCGCGCGCCGCCGCCGTAGTGCCGCCGCCGCCGCCTGGCTACGCCACCGTACGTGCCGCCGCGAGGCAGCAGCCGCAGCAGTGCAGCGCAGCAGCAGCTGCAGCAGGGGGCAGCAGCACCCCGCGCGCCCCTGGCCGGCGGTTCAGCGCCGCCGTCGCCGGCGGGTGGCCGCACGCCACCGCGTGGCAGGCCCCCCCTGGCCGGGCGACCCCCAGGCACCACCCTGTGGCGGCCAATGTCCTCTGGGATGCGACGTCTAGGAGATTTCAGCGTTTTTCTCGGAGTTCCGTCGACGCGCGCGCGGAGAAATTTCAGAATTCGCGTCTCGGGGCAGCGACTTCGTGCAAATATTTTGGACAATCCGACCGTTGGATCGATGATTTCTTTACTTCGTCTCAATCTCGGTATATACCCCTTCATCCCTCTCAATTTTCGCCCGTTAATTTCGTCGTTTGCTATGTGAAAACTGGCCACCAAGTTGACGTTTTAATTGAACTATTTTTGGACAGTTTCGTGATGCCAACTTCGCGGGTTCGTATCTTCGTCGTCGCAGCTCCGTTTTGTGCGCCACCAGTTCCGGTGCACAGCTGGTATAACCCTCTTCCTGCCCCCTTTAGATTTCATTTCAGTTTGAGCTTGTTAGGTCGGTCGAATCCGACGCCAAAGTTGGCCGTTCGAATTCTTAGTGTTGCACTTGTAAAATTCTATTTTTGAACCCGGGACTCCAGATTTAATTTCTGACACCACCAGTAGACTCGTGGCATCGTTCTGGCATGTTTTCATATAAAGTTTGCTTGATTTGGAGAACGTGTGCCCTGACACGTATTTCGGTACAAAGCGGGTCCCACTTTCTGAGTCAACGGGTCACTTTGAGATCGGCTCATCGGAATCCAATTTCGGATATACCTTTGAGTTCGTATCGTCATTCTGGACACGTTGACATATAATTTGCTGAGTTTTGAGGACATTAGCTCCGACACGCTTTTTCGTGCAAATCGGAGTTTCAATGTCCTAGTCAACGGACCAATTTGAGATCGGGTCAACGGAATCCAATTCTGGATATACCGTTGGGTTCGTATCGTCATTCTAGATTTGTGGACATATAATTTGTTAGGTTTTGTGCACTTTTATTTCGACACATTTTTCGGTGCAAAGTGTGTCCAACGGCGGACATCATTTTGGTCCAAAATTATCGTTTTGCCCCTGTGTCCAAATTGGACTTTTGGACATGCTATTCTAGCTATTTTGACCATTCTGAACACGTTGGTAATGGTTGGTTCACCATCCGACAACATCTGTAGGTTTTTACCCTATTATTATAATCCTTCTCCTTTTGTGGTATTTTAAGTTCCATCGATTTCAGTGATTTCCCATTCACTGAAATTGAATGTGTTGACCCTGTAGATGTTTATAGAGACTAGCCTTGACCCTGTTTGACCATGGTTGACTGCTTTGACTGAACGTCGAAGTAGAGTCAATATTTGACCTAGGTTAGACTAGTTTTGACCCTGGTTGACCACAGTTGACTTTTTGACCAAAAGTCAACCGAAAGTCAGCCGTAGCCTAAAATTGACTAGAACAGGACCAGAATTGACCAGTTAACCCAAAGTCAACTGTTAGTCAATGTTAGTTAAGTTTGACCTAGAGTTGACCCAGGGTTGACCAGAGTTGACCAGTTGACCAAAGTCAACTGTAAGTCAACCATTGACTTAGATTGATCCAGTTTGACTTGCTTGACTTGTCTTGACCTAGTTTGACTTAGTATGAGTTGATTTTACTTCCAAACCCTTATATTGATATGGTATTCCACCTATAGGTCCTCGAGGCACTGTTTTTGGACTCAGTTGACATATTCCACCAGATCTCAGGCGAGTACATTCTCTGATAACTTGTTCCCAATTTATGATAACTGTTATAATTCATGTACTTAGTGTAGATATGCTTATTTCTGACACATGGTTCTCACGGATTGGTATTCCTGGATCCCGACGAGAGATGTTTCTCCTTCTTAGGTTGGGATGTATTTTGCAAGCTCCCTTGTAGCTCTTGCTCAATATATGGTCACTGATTCTAGAGAAGGTTAGCTACCTTCTCATTAGAATCCCGTGCAGTGACATGTCCTGTTTGGATCCATTCTACCAGTTGTGGTAGGGGGAGTAGTAGCGTATGCCTGTGATCATATCCCCTTGCATTCTTGAACAGTGTGAGTCATATACCGCACTTATGACTTGCCAGGCCAGTTCTTGACAGGTACCCAAGCCGATCACAAGTTGAAACTACTACTCACACACATTGGATATATGGCTTACCTTGATTTATGTATATACCATGATTCAGTTCTACTTTCTTGTTCTAGCTCTAGCTCTACAGCTTACCATGCCATGATACATATATGTACACCCCATGATTCATCATATATGCTCTATTTACAGTCTTATAGCTTTTATTCTATCTTGAGATCTGTTATGAGATATATGTACTCGTTCCATCCTGACCGGATATGTTGACAAAATTTTAGGAGTAGTTGTGCCCTCAGTATTGGACTTCATGATGTTGCTAGCTGAGGAGGATCTCACTATTCTTCTATGTGAGTTGCCTGGTAGTTATCCTTAGTTAGTCTTTTGTTCCTTCTTTATCTTTCATGTCTTATGATTATTGTAGATTCTAGTTGTTCTAGTGATATTGTTATTATTTCTTGTCTTATCTTGTCACGACCCACACCCTAGAGTTAGGACACGAGAACGTAACGACGCCCAGCCTACGCCGCAGTGTCGACGGTAGAACGCTGTCCTAGGTCTCAATGCATCTAACAGTATAAGACTAAACAGTTTATACTCCCCGAATGGGGATGACATAGCATATACAACTCAATCACATCTGTAACGCCCCAGTCCCAAAATACGTAGGACTAAGAACGTAGACATGCCAGCTGTATTCATACGAAGTATACTCCAATATATGGAAGCCTCGTATAAATACATAAGCTGTAAAATACAGTAGAACCATAACTAATCTCATCCACACAGAATAAATAAATAAAAGATCATATAATAAACTTGTCTTGATACAATATGTTGGGCGGAGACAAATTCACTACCAACAAAATAAAGAAAAGTACATAGAAAATGAAATAAGTGGCGAGCGAAGCGAAGACGATCCAAACGCAATCATCCTCGAAAAATAGCAACGAACACGGCTAGAGCTAAAGCACATGCGAAAGACAATAGCACACACCTGGCAAGACAACCAGGTCCTCAGAGGGACGTAACAAGACACATCATAGCATGCCATATAAACTGAATAAATATTGCTCAATAAATAAGTAAATCGAATTTATAACATAGTCCAATACGCACCTACTGAACGAGCGTACCATCCTCCCAACCAAACAAGGACAGGAGATGGTAAACTAATTCACGGCGACGTATCTTTCCATGCTAAGAATCCGATATGGTATCCGGACCCCAACAAGGTTCAATACCTTCTCATCGGAGTAGTAAGTCACACCTACAACCAAACAAGGACAAGATGTGACGAACTAATCCGCGACAAGTTATTGTTCCAAGCCACGGTCAGATACAAGTACCCAAACCAAAAGTACTCGTACCTAACGGATAGGGTAGCCTGCCATTCTAAGTGAAATGTTGTTAAGAACAATCCTTCCTGCGCATGAGCCCTGGCTGAATAGGATCGACGTAGTCCCCTCTTGGGCACTAGAGGCCCCAGCAGGAAGAGCATGGGTAATCATGTGTCATCAACCCCGTATCTCCAGCGGAGAGTCCGGGTCATAAGGGAAGTGCATCGAAGCCCATACGCTAAGGAATTGTCCTCCCCGCCCAATGCCTACTGTATTGTATCCACAACACAAGACCACTATAACCGCTAAGTCAAACTAGCATGCAACCTCTATTAGCGGTTATTCCTATCGCACGGCTTGTACGTACTGGTGGCCAGCCAATCACGCACTTCCGTTTTCTACATGCGACACACAACCTCGTGTTTACAACGTGTCAAGGCCAATGAATGCGACACATAAAGTGGTCCCTTAAATCTAGGTTTAATTTGTAAGAAAAATAATACACAGCAGAAAATATAAAAGAACAGTTATACCATGTATCACAGTTTATAAAAAAATAATAGACATGCACGAAATATGAGCTAAAAATAATTAAACAGCTAATGGCAAGGTGTCTTGCCTGGTAGGGCGCCTGGTGTGCTACGATGATCAATGTGGCACGAACTGCGACGTTGGTGCAACATCTGTACAAGGGGACCTCGGATAGTGGCACGGACAGTTCCAATGGGTCCGGGTCGGTCAAGTTAGTTAGGGTGGACATAAGGTATGCTTGAAATGGGCGAGGGAATAGGAAGAGGAGGATTGGTCATGGACAGGAGGAAGATCGAAGAAATTTGCGTAAACAATACTTATAATATTTTTAGAAAATATTTATAATACGCGAAAACTAGATTTTTATGGGTTGAAATATCTTTAGAAAATTTCTTAAATTATTAAAAATCGTTCTACGCTAAATTTCTCTAGTTTGTAAAAAATATGCTTCTAGATAAAAACTACACTCCATAAAAGAAAACACATTTAAGTAAATATTCAAAAATCTTAATAAAAACTATATCTTTATCAAGTATATCTCTAGATAGATCCTCGAAAATCTAGAAAAATTTATTAGGACAAATCCTAATTTTGTCAAACTTAATTTAGGTCCAAAACCAAAAAATTATATATATATTTTTTAAATACATAAGATATAAAATTTCCAAAACAATATTTAACCTCCATACTACTAATAGCAATACACATAATGATAGTCATAAAATACGTAATAATTTTTTTATACTTATATATTTTCAAAATTTATACCAGTAATCATACAAATACAATAATAATAATAATAATAATAATATTAATATTAATAATAAAATCATAATAATACTAAAACTAATTAACTAATAATAATAATAATAATAATAATAATTTAACTAAACAACAGTAAAATAAAAATAAAAAATCGAAACAGTGTGTTTCTCCTCTTACGAGGAGAACACAGCAACCCAAAATAGAAAGTTTTAATTGAGCAGAGAGAGAGATCAAGTGGGAGGAGAGAGAGGATCAAGAGGGAGGAACGAGAACGGGGTTCGGCCGGGGAGAGAGGAAAGGGATCGGCGGAGGGGGCTGTGCCGGAGGCGGCGTTCGCGGTCGGTGGAGGAAGGAGGCGCGGGGAGATCGGGCTCGCAGGGCGCTGCTCCGACAGAGCGTTCGTGCCTCCACGCGGCGGCGAGGGTTCGGTGAGACGATCGGGGAAGTCGGAGAGGGCTACGCCGGTGGCGGACTGAGGCGGAGGGAAGCAAGGGGCGGACGCTGCTCTGGAAGGGGGCGGCGGAGCGCGAGGCGCTCGCGGCTACGACGGCGCGGGAGCTGCGCACGCAGACGCCGGTCGGAGGGAAAAGTCAGAGGAGAGGGCTGCGGACGATGGTCGGTGGTTCACGGGGGCACGGCGATCGGTCGTGGCTTGTCGGCGGTCTGGCGCCGGTGGGAAGGAGGTCGGAGTGGTTTCGTTCGGGAGGAGGATTTGGGGAAAGGAGGGAGCGGTCGGCGGTTTGGATCTCGGCTGGGGTTTCGGCCAGGGGCAGACCAGAGGTGTCGAGGCGCGCTCGGCGGAGGACGTGTCCAGGCGGTGGCGCGCTGGAGCAGGCGGCCGTGGCTCGCCGTCCACCGGCGGAGGTGAGGAAATTTTTAGGGTTTTTATTCCTGGGTTTTTGGTTTGGTACTGGTTTGGGTTTTCCGGCCAGTGGCCGTGGTCGTGATGGTGTGCGTGTGTGGTGGCTGTGGATGTAGTTGGCGATGGTGGTGGCAGTGGGCGGACATGGGGAGGCCGGGGGTTGTTATTACTGGCGGTGGCGGGGAACAGGCGATGGTGCTGTGGGTGGTCGCGGTGGCCGGGCGCGGGACGAGGGTGGTGACGGAGGTGGTTGATGGCGGGTGTTGGTGGGTTGTCCCGAGGGTGGTTGGAACGACGAGGGTCGTGGTGGGTAGATGCCTCGGGTAGGATTAGGCTAGGTTTAGAGATTGAAAGTGTCGGGATTGTCGACATAGAGAGAAAATGTAATTTGTAGATAATGGAATAAGAATCTGGCCATGGACACGGACACGAGGCACTGCACTTGTGGTAGAATATTTGTGGGAAAATTTGGTGGTTGATAAAAATAAATTGGAGGAGTACCTGCCTATTTATAGGATGTGGGAATTCCCAATTTGATAAGGATTAGGATTAGGTTTAAAACCCAAGTAGATAATTAAATTACTAAATTTAAATCAATTACATAATCCAAATCCAATTCAAAATCCAATTCAAATCTAAATTAAATCAAATTAAATACTTTTAGTTTAAAATCAAATCAATTTAAAATATAGATAGTTACTATTTAAATGTATCCATGGAATCAAATCAAAATTTAATGTCACAAATATTTCAAAAATATGTTTTCCAAAAATACTATAATAATTAATTTCAAAATAATAAATTTTTTTGAATAATAAATCTTTTTTTTTGAACAATAAAATATTAATATTAAATAATTTCGAAAATACATTTAAAATAATAAATATTTATGAAATAAATATTTTTGCACAAAAATTTTATTATTAATAACTGCTAAAATCAATAGACTTTTTATGGCAAGAATAATAATATTTTGAAAGTGTAAGAAAATAAAAAAATAATTATTTTTATAAAATATGTACGCTCGCACATATTCGTACTCGTCGAGCAAACGAAAATTTCGCATACGACGTACAATACGACTACGTGACATACAGTACAAAAATTTTAAATCGGTATCAAATTTAATAAAAAAAAATAGTAGAAAATTTAGGGATTTTACATCCTACCCAACTTAAAAGAATTTCGTCCTCGAAATTTAGAATTATGAGGGGGGTGAAAGGCACAAGGGGGTATCGATAAGGAAGCATAGTCAAATCAAGATAAGGAACGACGTTAAATGAAAACTTGTATTAGCGTCGTGATTTCAATAAGGCGAAGATAGTCATGGATTAACGCGAGAAGGAAATGTTTAAGATGACGCGCAATAAAGAATAGTATGGGTTCAAGTAAAATAAAATAATTTAGAGACCTTAAAGTTATGGTCTCTTGAGAGTAGGTTGAGGGCACGATTAGAGTATGAATTAGATTTACTCGATTAGAAGGTCATGACAGCAATTGTAGGGCGAGAAGGAGGGCGAGAAGTTTAGGATGAAGATATAGCAATATCGAGCGAGAATGGTCATAGCCAATAGGAAGGCTAGAGAAAGTTCTAGTATAACGTCTTCGTCCTCCTAAAATAGGTGAAGGTGAAAGAAATATAGAGTTCGAAGGAGGCGTTATCGAATACGAATACGTGATTCAAAGACGATCGAATGATTTCAACGGAATTGTCAAGGCAGTCGTGGATGGGACTCTAGAGGACAAGTTTAACTATGTCCCTATCCACGTAGAATAAAAAGCGAACCAAAGTGCACTCGGTTGATCAGACCATCATGCACCAGTTCTGATTAGACCATATGTTAGTGGACATGTCCAATAACATATGTCTTGAACAAGCTCGATAAAAGATAAGCTTGCAAAACTAGGCTACATTAGCATCATTTAGTCAAATGGTAAATACATAGGCACGAGAGATTAATATTTAAGAAGGTAGAATGATTCTAGGTCATACAGTCGTCCTATAGTCTTCTTGTCTAAGTCCTTGGTTGGCTAGACGGGTTAGGTCCTCTAGATTCTAGGATCTAAATAAGCTTACTAATATAGGTCACTAGGTCAAGGGGTTGCTAGTTCATACGGTATTCTACCCAACTTAAAGAATTAGACTAATGGTGTTTTGGGACAACTAACTAGTAGGGTCAATCTCTAACAAGCACGAAGGGAAGATAAGAATAGGGATGGAAGGAAGCAAGCAAGATGCAATTGATGAGTCAAACGGTAGATAAAATCAAGGAAAGAGGTCAAGTATGTGTATGAGATCCTAGACTTCTAATCCTATACGCAGGCTTGCTTGGTACGGTAAAGTAACCAAACAATTTATGGAGACCTGCATGGGCCACCACAAAAACATGTAACGTCCCAGTCCCAAAATACGTAGGACTAAGAACGTAGATATGCCAGCTGTATTCATACGAAGTATACTCCAATATATGAAAGCCTCGTATAAATACATAAGCTGTAAAATGCAGTAGAACCATAACTAATCTCATCCACACAGAATAAATAAATAAAAGATCATATAATGAACTTGTCTTGATACAATATGTTGGGCGGAGACAAATCCACTACCAACAAAATAAAGAAAAGTACATAGAAAATGAAATGAGTGGCGAGCGAAGCGAAGACGATCCAAACGCAATCATCCTCGAGAAATAGCAACGAACACGGCTAGAGCTAAAGCACATGCGAAAGACAATAGCACACACCTGGCAAGACAACCAGGTCCTCAGAGGGACGTAACAAGACACATCATAGCATGCCATATAAACTGAATAAATATTGCTCAATAAATAAGTAAATCGAATTTATAACATAGTCCAATACGCACCTACTGAACGAGCGTACCATCCTCCCAACCAAACAAGGACAGGAGATGGTAAACTAATTCACGGCGACGTATCTTTCCATGCTAAGAATCCGATATGGTATCCGGACCCCAACAAGGTTCAATACCTTCTCATCGGAGTAGTAAGTCACACCTACAACCAAACAAGGACAAGATGTGACGAACTAATCCGCGACAAGTTATTGTTCCAAGCCACGGTCAGATACAAGTACCCAAACCAAAAGTACTCGTACCTAACGGATAGGGTAGCCTGCCATTCTAAGTGAAATGTTGTTAAGAACAATCCTTCATGCGCATGAGCCCTGGCTGAATAGGATCGGCGTAGTCCCCTCTTGGGCACTAGAGGCCCCAGCAGGAAGAGCATGGGTAATCATGTGTCATCAACCCCGTATCTCCAGCGGAGAGTCCGGGTCACAAGGGAAGTGCATCGAAGCCCATACGCTAAGGAATTGTCCTCCCCGCCCAATGCCTACTGTGTTGTATCCACAACACAAGACCACTATAACCGCTAAGTCAAATTAGCACGCAACCTCTATTAGCGGTTATTCCTATCGTACGGCTTGTACGTAATGGTGGCCAGCCAATCACGTACTTCCGTTTTCTACATGCGACACACAACCTCGTGTTTACAACGTGTCAAGGCCAATGAATGCGACACACAAGGTGGTCCCTTAAATCTAGGTTTAATTTGTAAGAAAAATAATACACAGCAGGAAATATAAAAGAACAGTTATGCCATGTATCACAGTTTATAAAGAAAATAATAGACATGCACGAAATATGAGCTAAAAATAATTAAACAGCTAATGGCAAGGTGTCTTGCCTGGTAGGGCGCCTGGTGTGCTACGATGATCAATGTGGCACGAACTGCGACGTTGGTGCAACATCTGTACAAGGGGACCTCGGATAGTGGCACGGACAGTTCCAATGGGTCCGGGTCGGTCAAGTTAGTTAGGGTGGACATAAGGTATGCTTGAAATGGGCGAGGGAATAGGAAGAGGAGGATTGGTCATGGACAGGAGGAAGATCGAAGAAATTTGCGTAAACAATACTTATAATATTTTTAGAAAATATTTATAATACGCGAAAACTAGATTTTTATGAGTTGAAATATCTTTAGAAAATTTCTTAAATTATTAAAAATCGTTCTACGCTAAATTTCTCTAGTTTGTAAAAAAATATGCTTCTAGATAAAAACTACACTCCATAAAAGAAAACACATTTAAGTAAATATTCAAAAATATTAATAAAAACTATATCTTTATCAAGTATATCTCTAGATAGATCCTCGAAAATGTAGAAAAATTTATTAGGACAAATCCTAATTTTGTCAAACTTAATTTAGGTCCAAAACCAAAAAATTATATATATATATTTTAAATACATAAGATATAAAATTTCCAAAACAATATTTAACCTCCATACTACTAATAGCAATACACATAATGATAGTCATAAAATACGTAATAATTTTTTTATACTTATATATTTTCAAAATTTATACCAGTAATCATACAAATACAATAATAATAATAATAATAATAATAATATTAATATTAATAATAAAATCATAATAATACTAAAACTAATATTAACTAATAATAATAATAATAATAATAATAATAATAATAATAATAATAATAATAATAATTTAACTAAACAACAGTAAAATAAAAATAAAAAATCGAAACAGTGTGTTTCTCCTCTTACGAGGAGAACACAGCAACCCAAAATAGAAAGTTTTAATTGAGCAGAGAGAGAGATCAAGTGGGAGGAGAGAGAGGATCAAGAGGGAGGAACGAGAACGGGGTTCGGCCGGGGAGAGAGGAAAGGGATCGGCGGAGGGGGCTGCGCCGGAGGCGGCGTTCGCGGTCGGTGGAGGAAGGAGGCGCGGGAAGATCGGGCTCGCAGGGTGCTGCTCCGACAGAGCGTTCGTGCCTCCACGCAGCGGCGAGGGTTCGGTGAGACGATCGGGGAAGTCGGAGAGGGCTATGCCGGTGGCGGACTGAGGCGGAGGGAAGCAAGGGGCGGACGCTGCTCTGGAAGGGGGCGGCGGAGCGCGAGGCGCTCGCGGCTACGGCGGCGCGGGAGCTACGCACGCAGACGCCGGTCAGAGGGGAAAGTCAGAGGAGAGGGCCGCGGACGAAGGTTGGTGGTTCGCGGGGGCGCGGCGAACGGTCGTGGCTTGTCGGCGGTCTGGCGCCGGTGGGAAGGAGGTCGGAGTGGTTTCGTTCGGGCGGAGGATTTGGGAAAAGGAGGGAGCGGTCGGCGGTTTGGATCTCGGCTGGGGTTTCGGCCAGGGGCGGACCAGAGGTGTCGAGGCGCGCTCGGCGGAGGACGTGTCCAGGCGGTGGCGCGCTGGAGCAGGCGGCCGTGGCTCGCCGACGGAGGTGAGGAAATTTTTAGGGTTTTTATTCCTGGGTTTTTGGTTTGGTACTGGTTTGGGTTTTCCGGCCAGTGGCCGTGGTCGTGATGGTGTGCGTGTGTGGTGGCTGTAGACTGCCACGGCTGTGTCCGCGGTGGTGATGACGGTGGGGCGTGGGTTGTGGATGTAGTTGGCGATGGTGGTGGCAGTGGGCGGACATGGGGAGGCCGGGGGTTGTTATTACTGGCGGTGGCGGGGAACAGGCGATGGTGCTGTGGGTGGTCGCGGTGGCCGGGCGCGGGACGAGGGTGGTGACGGAGGTGGTTGATGGCGGGTGTTGGTGGGTTGTCCCGAGGGTGGTTGGAACGACGAGGGTCGTGGTGGGTAGATGGCTCGGGTAGGATTAGGCTAGGTTTAGAGATTGAAAGTGTCGGGATTGTCGACATAGAGAGAAAATGTAATTTGTAGATAATGGAATAAGAATCTGGCCATGGACACGGACACGAGGCACTGCACTTGTGGTGGAATATTTGTGGGAAAATTTGGTGGTTGATAAAAATAAATTGGAGGAGTACCTGCCTATTTATAGGATGTGGGAATTCCCAATTTGATAAGGATTAGGATTAGGTTTAAAACCCAAGTAGATAATTAAATTACTAAATTTAAATCAATTACATAATCCAAATCCAATTCAAAATCTAATTCAAATCTAAATTAAATCAAATTAAATACTTTTAGTTCAAAATCAAATCAATTTAAAATATAGATAGTTACTATTTAAATGTATCCATGGAATCAAATCAAAATTTAATTTGTCACAAATATTTCAAAAATATGTTTTCAAAAAATACTATAATAATTAATTTGGAAAATAATAAATTTTTTTGAATAATAAATCTTTTTTTTTGAACAATAAAATATTAATATTAAATAATTTCGAAAATACATTTAAAATAATAAATATTTATGAAATAAATATTTTTGCACAAAAATTTTATTATTAATAACTGCTAAAATCAATAGACTTTTTATGGCAAGAATAATAATATTTTGAAAGTGTAAGAAAATAAAAAAATAATTGTTTTTATAAAATATGTACGCTCGCATATATTCGTACTCGTCGAGCAAACGAAAATTTCGCATACAACGTACAATACGACTACGTGACATACAGTACAAAATTTTTAAATCGGTATCAAATTTAATAAAAAAATAGTAGAAAATATAGGGGTTTTACAACATCTAAGGTAGAGCATGATAAGGATAGATGAAACATGAAATCCAATTAAATACAGGAGATAGAAGTCTAAGTGTCTAAGATACATGAACCCAGAAGTACATCTCAAAACTCAAATAAAGATACAGTAATCCACAAAGTAAATACATCTCCAGACAAAAGAATAACTACCTAAACAACCTCTAATGTGTCTCCTCTAGGCTAGCAGGCACCTCCAGGCTATCTGTAAAATTTATCAACAGGTCCAGTCAGGACTGGAACGAGCACATTACATCTCAACAGTTCATAGCAGGTTAGAAAATATAATCATGCAGTAAAGTAAGATACGAGTACTGAAGAAATACTGTATGTAAACAGGAAGAGAACTGTAATGTAAATATCTACTATACATAGAGAACTAACAGTGGCTAGTGAGTCAGAGTACGAGATAGCACATGTGAACAGGACGAATTTGCACAGGATCGAGGTGCACAAGATCTACACTACTTTAGAATTGTTCACACAACTACTAGCACTCCCCCGTATCCCCAATCAATACACAAGGATCTAAACAGGTTATGTTATTGCACAAGATATCACATGGGAGCCCATATAGGGTGCACATGATAGTATACATGGGGGCTCCGTGAACATGAGAGTACAAGATTCACAGGAGTGCACATAAAAAATAGAAGCACAGGAGTACATGATGAAAGTGAAACGCACATGACACAATGTACCCGATGCTCCCGAGGGGGATAACATCGCATGTAGAGATCCATATAGTACCAATCCGTGTGACCAACGTGACAGTACAAGTAAAGTAATTTACTACAGGAAATAATTCTAAGCAGGATATGAAATGATCAGAGAATGTACTCGCCTCGATAACCTGAACAGCTGATAAGTATAGGGGGTCCCACTGAAGCCACAGAGTCCTATTTAAAGTAACACAGGTTACAAGGTGTTCAAGTTGTAATAAATGAATCCACAAACAATCTATTTTATCCTAGGTTCTTCTAGTCAAATTAACTCTAGGTCAACTCCGGTCAATAATCTAGTCAAACTAGGTCAAGTGTTGACTTACAGTTGACTTTGGGTCAACTGGTCAACTCTGGTCAAACAGGGTCAATTCTAGTCTAATATAAAATGTACTTCGTTATTTGTACGTCGAAACTTACGACACGCAAATCGAGATAAGGAGATTATCGGTAAGGTTGATAATCTTATTATAGTGATCCACGTATCCAACTTGTCAATTTCAGCGATGTGAGATCACTGGAATTGACTGAACTCAGTTTCGTTATACTAATCCCGAAATACGAACATTATATGAATTAATTATTAATTAATTATAAAGAGGTTAAACTCAGAGAAATTATCAACAAACATTGTCGAACGATGAAATGAATATCGCCAACGTGTCCAGAATGGTCAAATTAGCTAGGATAGCCTACCCAACGGTCCAATTTGGACACAAGGGCAAAAGGTAATTTCGGGTCAAAACGGTGTCCGTGTCGGAGCCGTTTTGCACTGAAAAACGTACAAGAAAACAAGTCTATAAAATATAACAAATTATATGTCCACGCAACCAGAATGTCGATACGAACCCAACGGTATCTCCAGAATTGGATTCCGTTGACCCGATCTCAATTTGGCCCGTTGTCCAGAACTTGGAATTCCGATTTGCACGAAAATACGTGTCAGAGCCAAAGTTCTCAAAACTCAGCAAACTACCTGTCAACGAGTCCAGAATGATGATACGAACTCAACGGTATCTCCAGAATTGGATTCCGATGAGCCGAACTCAAAATGACCCGTTGACCCGGATATTGGTATCCGACTTGCACCGAAATGCGTGCCAGACCCAATGTCCACCAAAACCTAGCAAATTATATGTCAACGAGTCCAGAATGATGATACGAACTCATCGGTATATCCGGAATTGGATTCCGATGAGCCGGCGTCAAAAAGTCCCGTTGACCCAGAAAGTGGGACCTGCTTTGCACCGAAAAACGTGTCCGGGCCCACGTTCTCCAAATCTAACAAATTTTATATAAAAACATGCCAGAACGACACCACAAGTCTAATGGTGGTGTCAGAAATGAAATCTGGAGTCCCGTGTTCAAAAATGGAATTTTACAAGTTGGAAATTATGAATTCGGACGGCCAACTTTGGCGTCGAATTCAACCAATCAAACAAGCTCACAATGAAACGAAACTGGAGGGGTAGCAAGAGGGTTATACCAGCTTTGCACCAGAACTAGTAGCACGCCAAACGGAGCTGCGGTGGAGGAGATACAAGCTGACGAAGTTGGCCCCGCGAAACTGTCCAAATTTAATACAATTTAAACGGTCAATTTGGTGGCCGGTTTTGATGTATCAAATGATAAAATTAACGGACGAAAATTGACAGGGATGAAGATGGATATACCGAGATTGCGACGGAGTAAAGAAATTGCCGATCCAACGGTCGGATCTCCAGGAAAACGCGTGCGAAGTTGCTGCGACGGGGCGCCGAAACGAACTTCATTTCGCGCGCGTCACGACGGGACGTCGTGCAAAACGCATGAATCGCCCATACGTCGCGCTGGAAGAGGAGAGGCGGACCCAGGAAGGGTCGCCGGAGATCGCCCACCACGGGGGGGCACGACCACGGTGGCCTCGTCGCCGGCGTCGGCGCGGCAGTGCTGCCAGCGCGCGCGCGCGGCCTGGCTTTCCGTCGCTGCTGCTGTGTACTGCCTGTTCGCGCGGCAGCGCACGACGGCGAGGGGGTGAGGCCGCGAGGGTGGCGGAGTGGCACGACGGCGACGCCAGTGATGGCTCGGCCGGTGCACGGCGATGGAGGTGGTGGCGCGGTTTGATGGAAGGAGGAGGAGAGTGGTGGAGATGGAGGAGGAAGTCGGGAGGAGAACTGGTGGTGGTCGACGGCCGACGGCGCGGCGGAGGGGCTACGGCCAGGTAGTCGACAGGGTGGTTCGGTTGAGGATGATGATGGTTGCTAAGGTGTTGGAATGATGGAGGTGGTGGTGTTGAAGATGGCTGAAATGTGGAGAAGAAGGAGGAGGAAGTGCTGGTGGGTGGCGGTGGTGGCCGGTCGAGCTCGACCAGGAGGAGAGGAGGTCGGGCTCGGCCAGGTTGCTATAGCTGCTGTGGAGTTTTGTATGGGATGGAGAGAGAAAGATGAGTGAAGATATTAAATGAGAGGAAGAGAGAGAGAGAGAGTGAAATAATTGTGAGAGAGGAAGAGAGAGAGAGTAAAAAGTTGTTCCCTAAGAATTAGGGCCGGCACATGGCTGTAGGGTGTTGGGGAGAAGTTGCATGGGGGGAAATTAAAGGATATGATTAACTTGAGGGAATCAATGGCTATGGTTAAATATAGGAAAAATTAGGTAATCCTATAGGGATTTAAATCAACAGGAATTTCTATTAATTTAGAAAAATGGGTAGAAGAATACTTGGTATTTTTGGGCAATAAAATGTGAGGGCATCATGATGGGAGGCAACATGGAGCTGGGCTGGACTCGGTGGAGCCGGATTGGACGAAATCGGACATCGAGCAATAAATGAATTTAAAATAGGCGTTGATGATCATGGGCAAATAAGTAGCACATGGGGATTCCAATAAATAGGACACAAGTAGCGGAAGGGTAGTAGGCTCAATGTGGGCCATGTCCATAATTAGGGCTGACAGGTTTTGGTCGATAGGGGACCCACAAATCAAGTTGGAAAATGAATGTGACGCCGTAGAGTGAAATAAAATCGGGTCACGTGTCGGGAAAGTTGTGCGAATCAAATGGAGCTCAAAATGACGTATCTGAGGGGGACCCAAAGGTCATGGGTGACGAGCGTCTCGAGTAAATCATCAATGAGGAGTTGGTTTCAAGAAACTGACTGGTCTGGCGCTCCCAATTTAAATGTCATGGTAACGCGCTGGAAATGATCAAGAAAAGAGTGGGAAAATAAATATCAATCAAATGGTCTAAACCGACCCGAAGTTCAACGAAACAGAAAGAGTACAAGGGAACAAGTTTAGATGGGACACTATATACCGTCATGAAGGTAATCGTGTCCACTCCAAAACTCGTGAAGAAGATTTCCAGAGTTGAACATCCCTGATACTCCAAATATCAAAGGCATGGGAAAGTACACTTAAGGGAAAAATAACAAAATTAATTATTTGATGAAAATAAACAATCAGAAAATAAAATAAAATAAAATAAAATAAAAATTCAACCCGAAATTCAGGGTGCTCACATATCTTCCTTAGTTTTCGTGATGTGACATGAGTACATTTCTAGTTATGGATCTTTAGATGTTGTAGTTAGTATAGTATACTTGACAGCGTTCTACTGCCGATACTGCGGCGTAGGCTGGACGTGGCCCACGTATTTGTACCCGTATATCCGGGTGCGGGTCGTGACACATTTTTAGTGGTGGCCCATGCAGGTCAGTCTTTGCAATTCATGCGAAATCGTGGTAGTACTTGAGCTTATCTGTACTACTGCGAGCCTGCCCTAGGATTAAGGTTGAGTCATGGAATATTTTAGGATTTTGGTACTCAGTCACATATTAGGAACTCTTGGTAGATTCTAGGGATGACCCCTGGGAATCTTATTTCGAAACTCTTCGAATCTATTCCCATTCGTTTCTGTCCGTCCTGATTCCTGAGATATCTCTCAGTTATTGTACTTTATTATTCTTAGGGATGAGTTTGTGGACCCCAGAGGGAAGGTATAAGTTGGACTTATATATCATCTAGGTTGGGAAGAGAATATGATTTACCAACCTCGTATCATGGTCGAGGTTTGTTTTAGATTATATTCCACCATTTTCTATCTTGACCTAGGTAGTACCTTCTGGACTTTCCCTGAGATTTTTCTCTGAACCCTATCTCGGAAGTTGTTTCCGTTGTTTCTATTAACTTACCCTTGACTTGTTGTTGAATTTTAAATCTTAATATTCGTTGTTGACCTTTGATTTTGTTATGGAAATTTTTTTAAGAATTGAGTTAAGATATCCTGATAAACATATTTTGGACGAGGACGATGAGAACAGTAAGTGTCTACTTTATTTATGGAGTTTAGAATTCATCGCAGTCATATTAGCTAGCCTGACATGGACATGGAGCCTGATTTTGGATATACTATCCTAGTTATGGCATTTAGATTCTCTTGCAGCCATACCGGATGGCGTGGTAAAGAATCTAGATGACATGATTATAGGGTGTATACCTTAGTTATGGACTCTATCGTTTATTGCAGCTATGTTTACTGGCGTGGCATAAATTCTGGCAACATGATTTTGGATAGACGTGTATGGTTATCAGGTCGTATCTTAAATTGATTCACTTTTTTTTGACCAAATGATGAGGACAATTCATACCCTTATTTCTCGACTTATCATTCATTTCTTTTCTCATCGTATGATGATTTCCTCATCTTGCCATCATTTTCTTTGACTTGTTTAGCTATGTCTTGATTTCACCAATCACCTATCTCATATCTACATCTGTCATCTACACTTGAAAACTCTAAAAATTTCGAAATGTTTATATCTCAATTGTTTGAAAATATTTCACGGATTTAGCCAAGTTAAGTTCCGGAACCTGTATTATCTGGCGTGGCAGCTGTGCACTGCAGCCATCCGTTGTATTATGGAACAAGGAAGTTAATCGCAGCCAGATGCACGCTGGCGCGATAGTAACTTCACGTAACATAATTACGGAGGTATATGGTTCTTGAGTTTTACTTTGACTACGTCCTATGCATCTCGTTTGGCTCGTACTATTCTTGAAAATATTTCGACAATCTTTCCTGTCTTGCTTGACCCTTACCTTGTCTGAATATTGATATGAATTGTTAGACCCAGTCTTAGGCCCCAGTTACCTTCTATTTTGATGATTGGATAGCCAAACCTAGTTAACAGATTCTGTAGTGTAACTATAATATGTTATTATGTGTGATTGTGATGAGTATATTTTCTAGGGATTTATGGGGTTAAGCTTATAGGACAGATACGAGTGACTGACTATAGTGGACTTAGAACCATTAAGAGTGATTAGTTTGATAGTATAGATTGGTTTTAAGGTATCTAAGAAGGAGTAAGGAATATTATATTTAGTGACTACGGATTTAGGACTAGAATCTTGTGCTTAGATTTGAGGGTTTATATTCGGGAGTTCTCGAGTAAAAGAGAGAAGGCTCAATGTCCAGAATAGGTTTTGAATGTATAATTTCAAGGAGCTGGTGATTAATAGGATAAGGATATTTAGGACGGGATAAGGAAACAAACAAATTGCTTTTGAGATAGGAATTTTGGTTGATGGCCAATCATTGTGATATATATATACGTATCTCGAGGATGACCTATATTTTAGAGTATATGTAAAGGTTCTTATTGATATGAAGATTCTAAGGGGTAAATAGACATGGTTTTTTATGGAAGAAGCTTGATGAACCGGAACCAAAATACCAGTAGAAAGAAACAGCATAGGTGATCACAAAGGTAGCAGATTGAGTACAGTACCCATAGCAGTTGCATGTTTTAGCTTGACCTATTAGATGATTTTTAATTTCGAGGACAAAATTTTTATAAGGTGGGTAGGATTGTAAGTCCCTGAATTTAGGGCTTATTTCTTTTCTTTTTTTTTCAATTTTATAATTCAATTATTTTGAATAGATATTATTATTTGTTTATTATTTGATTTAATGCTCTTTACCGTGCCTTTGACTTCTGGAGCGTCAGGGATGCCAGTCTCTGGAAACTTTCTTCTTGAAGTTTGAAGTAGACGGGATTACCTTCACGTCGATATATCATGTCCCATCCAAACTTGTTCCCTTGTACTCTTTTTGCTTCGCGCAAGTTCGGGTTAATTTAGACCATTTAATTATTAATTGATTTTCCCACTCTTTTTCTTGATCATCATGTGCACGTTATCATGACTTTTAATTTAGAAGCACCAGACTAGTCTTTTTCTAGAAACCAACTTGTCATGCCTGATCTACTCGAGACGCTCTTCACCCATGACCTTCGTGTCCCACTCAGATACTCCATTTTCTTCGCACAACTTTCGGGTCAATTTAGGCCAATTAATTATCTACCGTAAAACCTGATTTATTTTCCAATTTAATTTCGGGACCCGACATCGACCCAACATAGTCGACCCCAAATAGGGACATGGCCCACACGAAGCCTACTACCCGCCTGACACTTGTGTCCCATTTATTTGAGCCCCCGCATGCTACTTATTTACCCATGATTATAAATACCTAAATTAATTTAATTATTGCCTCCTGTCCGATTTTGACCCGACTCGGCTCGACCGGACCCGAGCCCAAGCTCCATATTGTTCTTTCATAACTGCCCAAATAACCCACATAATTTTCCTATTTTTCCTATTTTAAAAATATCTATTCCCTCTCTCTCACTAAAATATTTCTCTCTTAAATATCTTATATATATATATATATATATATATATATATATATATATATATATATATATATATATATATATATCCCTCTCTCATCACTCACACCTCACCCCTCTCTCCATCACACACAAACCCCCCTACCCGTACAGGACAGCACCCCCCTCTCTCTTTCTATAATATCTAATATCATCCCTATCTCTCTCTCTCTCTCTCTCTATTTTCTATTTAATAACTACCTAACTAACTCTCTCTCTCTCTCTCTCTCATAACTCATAAACACACCACACCATCAACACCACTCCCTTCCCCATGTGGCCGACATCTCCTCCTCCTTCTTCTTCACGCCACCTACCACCAATCGCAAATTTTTTTCTTCTAATATTTTGAATGTGAAGCTCTACTTCACACGTTTGGTTTTATATTATGCTCTGGTAGAACAAGCTATGAGATTCATGGTGATACCGATTCTGATACCGATCCTTGGTTAATTTTAATATCTTTACACTTCTCTACTCTTTGGTTGAGATCGATATCATATGATGCAGAATATGAGGCTGAGAGAGTCGAATGAGAAGCAGGGAAGTAGAGGAGGGTCAGAGAGGGGGCCTTCTTGAGAAGCAGGGGAAGTAGAGCGACAAAGTAGAGGGGGGTCGGTATCGGTATCAGACTATTTCTATGAGTATCGATATTGATCGCTGAGGCGGCATCTAGGCGGTAGGTAGACTCTCTCCGTCGTGCACCCGCCTACCGTCGTTTATAACCTACTACGAACCTTGGTATAGAGTGAGTATCCTAGAAGGATATACATAAGATATCTTAGTAGTAGTTAGGTAAGTGTTGAAAATTAAATTTACTTATGCCAAGTCTTTTGGGCCTATCAGAGTTATAGATTTTTTTGGAAATCTAGTATAATGCTGATTACCTCAAAAGGCTTGCATAAGTAAGAGTTTATAGAGTATATATCGTAGGCGGATGAGTGTATAGAGTGAGCCTCCCTACTTCCCTTCTTCTCATTCGGGTCATGAGGGGGGGTCGGTATCAGACTATATATTTTTAATTGTAATTCAGTTTACTTTGTCTTACGATGCAGATTTTCACATCCAATCTGTGATGGATCGTTACTTCGTTGATCGTGCCATGTGGTAATTGTCGCAATAGACGTTACGAAAAAGTGGTGACTGTGAGAGATCATTTGACCCGTAAGGGTTTTACGTGATTACGACATGTGGTCATCGTATGGTGAACTATATGCGGAAATACAGAATATGGTGTACGATGTGGATACTCCTCTATATCCTGGTTGTGAGACTCATTTCGTACTGTCAGGCAATGTCGTTAATGGCTTCAAGTTTAAGACAAGACTACTGAGGGTCATTCACCGTTGGAGGGTCATTCACCGTTGGAGGTTGAAGTATCCGAAGAGGTTGAAGTATCCGAAGAGGAAAACGAAATAGATGGAAGCAAAGATGAGGAGGAAGAGGAAGATGAGGGCGTGGAGGACGTCTAATACTGTCATTTCTATACAATAATGAATCTTCCACATTACACGTCTAATACTGTCATTTTGTTTAATCCCTAATTAATCTCCATATTTCCATCAATCTTACCAGATGGCACCCATGACAGGAGAACGTTGCTTGAGAGAGGCACAGATGGCTGCTGAGGAGGTAGTGGCAACTCATGCTGCTGAGGAGGTAGTGCTACCTCCTGCTGCTGAGTCGGTAGTGGTACCTGTTGGTGCTTTCTTTGGTGCTTTCTTTACATGAAGAGAGCTTGCTCTCAACATGCCTTGTAAATTTTAGTCCCACATCGGAAATGCACCATGAGTTATCTCAACATATATACTTGGGTGTGTTGTTGAGAGATGCACATGGGGTGGTGACCCTAAGGAGGGAACCATGTGGGTAATTTTACTAGGAGGTAAGAATAAGGCTCCAAGGATTAAGCATTAATGCTTTTGTCATTCTCTTGGATTAATTTCACTTGGAGCTAAGCCCCAAAGGGGCTTAGCGACTCGGACTCGGACTCGGACTCGGACTCGGGCTCATGGGCTCATGAGGCGTAATGTGGCATTTTGTTGGCGCACTTTGCACTTAGCACGTCTGCGGTCATGCGGTCTTTATGCGGCTCATATGCGGCCATGCGGTCTTATGCGGCATGCGGCTCATATGCGGCCTCATGCGGCCATGCGGCCATGCGGCCATGCGGCCATGCGGCCATGCGGTTCATGCGGTCCATGCGGTCCATGCGGTCCATGCGGCTCATGCGGTCCATGCGGTCCATGCGGCTCATGCGGCTCATGCGGTTCATGCGGTCCATGCGGCTCATGCGGCACATGCGGTCCATGCGGCCCAAGCGGTCCATGCGGCCAGGCTGCTGCTGCTGCTGCCGCATGGAGGGCTACGCTGACTGTGCAGATTTCAAATCGGTTATGGAAAGGGTGAATCAATGCGATTAATTCAGATCCTATCTTTGTGGGATTTGAATTAATTTCGTTACTATATTTGTGGGATTTAAATTAATTCAGTTCCTATCTTTGTGGGATTAGAATTAATTCGTTGCTATCTTTTTTGTGATTTGATTCAATCTTTCCATAACTGATGAGGCGGCTAGGGTTTCCCCCCTCTCTCTATAAATACTCTCTTCTGGCCTCCTTTGTGAGTACCACGAAAATACAAGTCAGAAAAGGAGAAAGAGAGAGAGAGTTGCTGCTGCCATTGCAAGTCCATCCGAGGAGTCAAAACAGAGGTGACATCGAGCGTTCCACAAGTTCTTCAAACTTGCTGGTTCCTGGAAGCAGATCGTGTGGGGCGAATCTTGCTTTGAGCAACGGTGTTTTGACACCCCAGCATTGTTCTTCTTCTTCTTCTCATCTCTCTAGATTATTGTAACTTGTTCTGTCCCAATTGCAACACGTTTGCAAGAAAGAACAAGAGATCTTCTCTTTGCTATTTTTCTCCTTCATATTGTAATTTGGCTATTTAGTTTTATTCGTAGATCTTGAGTTTGATCATCACAAAGTTTTGTGTGACATCTCAGATCTCGATTGCATTAGTTTTCATCTTTGATCAAGCCCCCGGGACTAACAATCTCAAAGCAAGATCCGTATAGATGGAAAACATTAATGCTTCGCTCCTCCAATCGGACTTCTGCAAGTTGGAAAAGTTCGATGGAGAGCACTATCAAGTCTGGAAGAGAAAGGTGTACCTAACTCTTCAACTGAAAGACGTTGATCATGTTCTGTTGGAGGAAGAACCCTCTGTTCCAGACACTGGATCTACTGCCGCCATCAACGCGGCTACCAAACTCCAGACCAAGTGGAGAAGGGAAAATAGCATCTGCAAGCTTCTCATCCTGAATGCTATGGAGGACTCTCTGGCAGAATCCTACTCAAAGAAGGAACTTGCCAGAGACATATGGGAGTCTGTGGAAAATCTGTATGAAGAAGATAAGAACAGGTGCAAAATATTTGTGGTTGAAAAATATCACAAATTGCTCTTTGAGGACGAAAAGTCCATGCTGCCACAGGTGAAGGAATTTCTGAAGCTGCATCAGAAACTGGAAGACGAAGAGATGCCCCTTCCCGATAAGTTTGTCGTCGGAGGGATCATCTCAAAACTTCCTGCTGGATGGAGTACCTTCTATGCAAGGATGCACAGAAAGAAGCTAGACATTAGCTTGGGAGATCTACTTCAAGAGATCCATGTTGAGGACGAGATGCGTTCTCAACAGAAGGTGGATACTCTGTCCAAACAGTTGGCTAAAGCCAATCTTGTGCAGACGAGAGATTCCAAGGGGAAGCAGGCGGCTTCTCATCCCAAGAAGAAGGACTTCACTAATCTGAAAGTGAAGGGTCCTTCATTCAAGCAACAGAAGACTAAGTCCCACGTGACTTGTTACAATTGTGGCAAGAAAGGCCACTACAAGAGTGAATGCAGATCTAAGCCTAAACAATCAGAGAAAGGTGAGCCTAATAAGGTTTCATTGGTTTCTAACATTGTTGCTATGATCGGACAGGTCACAACTGTGGGGGTTGACTCTGACTGGTGGATAGACACTGGTGCGACTTGCCATGTCTGTTCTGACAAGGAATGGTTCGTCACATACCAGCCGACATCTGAGAAAGTTGTCATGGCAAACCAGGCCCAAGCTGAAGTACTGGGGATTGGGACTGTAGAGCTGAAACTCACTTCTGGGAACACTCTGACGCTTCAAGGAGTGAAGCATGTTCCTGCGATTGCCAAGAACCTAATCTCTGGGAGCCTGCTCTGCAACGCAGGCTTGAGGATGGACATCAACGCTGGTCAGATGGTTATGTCCAAGAAAGGAACATACTTCGGGAAGGCTTATCAAACCGAAGGAATGTTTAAAATTCAGCTTGTCAACCAGTTTGATGACATTAATGCAGTTGCATTTTCTGATTATTCTCTTGAGTTGTGGCATAATAGACTAGGACATGTTCATAGTAAAAGAATCTACAAAATGTCTAGTCTAGGACTTATCTCCAAATGTGGGGGTAAGGTGGAGAAGTGTGAAGTGTGTGCTCAGACGCAGATCACAAGGAAACCCTTTCATCGGGTCAATCGAAGCACAGATCTTCTGGAGTTGGTGCACTCCGATATCTGTGACTTCAAACATTTCTCCACAAAGGCCGGGATGAAGTATTTCATAACCTTCATCGACGACTTCTCAAAATACGCGTTCGTCTACTTGCTCAAGTCCAAAGACGAAGCTTTCGTGAAGTTCAGAGAGTTCAGGGCCGAGGCTGAACGGCAGACTGGACAACAACTCAAGAGACTGAGAAGTGATCGAGGTGGGGAGTACAGGTCTCATGAATTCGCATCGTTCTGCAAAGAACATGGAATCATATGCGAGACTACTGCTCCATATTCTTCTCAATCCAACGGAGTAGCAGAGAGGAAGAACCGGACATTAACAGAAATGATGAATTCTATGCTGCTCACTGCAGGTCTTCCAAAATGCTACTGGGGAGAAGCTGCATTAACGGCCACTTTCATTCTGAATAGAGTGCCATATGCAACTTCGGACGTAACTCCTCATGAACTTTGGTTCAAAGTCAGACCCAACTTGAATGTCATTCGATTGTGGGGGTGTCTGGCGTATGTGAAGCTTCCAGATCTGAAGATTCAGAAGCTGGGGACAAGGACTACGAAGGCTATCTTCTTGGGGTATGCCGAGAAGAGTGATGCTCGGAGATTTCTTGATATTGAATCAAATCATATTATCGAATCTCGCGATGCTGAATACTTTGAAGACAAGTTCGCAAAAGACAAAAACATTATTCTTTCGGATATTCCGGAAAATGATGTAGGTACTAATGAGACTGAAATCTCATACGAGCCAGCAGTCCAAGAAGAAGCTGTTGTTGATGAAACAACTCTTGCACCAGAACTCGTCGAGCCGTCAGCTAAGCGAGCGAGGAGACCGAAAGATTTCGGAGATGACTTTGTCACCTATCATGTGGAAGCAGATCCGCTTACCTATGATGAGGCGATGAAGACCAGAGATGCTATCTTCTGGAAGGAGGCAGTGAATGACGAGTTTGACTCTATCACCTCCAATAACACATGGGTGTTGGTAGATCTACCTGAAGGAGAAAAGCCCATCGGATGTAAATGGATCTTCAAGAAGAAGATGAAGGCAGATGGAACTATTGACAAGTTCAAGGCCAGGCTGGTAGCCAAGGGATTTTCTCAGAAACAGGGGATAGACTACTTCGACACGTACGCTCCAGTAGCCCGGATGACCACCATCAGGATGTTAATCGCTCTAGCAGCTATACATAAGTTGGTGATACATCAGATGGATGTAAAAACAGCGTTCCTGAATGGGGAGCTGACCGAAGAGATTTACATGCAACAGCCAGATGGATTTGTCGTCAAAGGTCTTGAAGACAAAGTCTGCAAGTTGGTGAAATCATTATATGGTTTGAAGCAAGCTCCCAAGATGTGGCATGAGAAGTTTGACAAAGTTATTAGGTCAAACGGCTACAGAGTCAGCGAGACGGACAAATGTGTTTACACAAAGTTCGCTGATGGAAGAGGAGTCATCGTTTGTCTGTACGTGGACGACATGCTAATCCTAGGTACGGATATAGGCTGTGTCACAGAGACAAAGAAGTTCCTCTCAACCAAGTTCAGTATGAAGGACTTGGGGGATACAGATGTCATCTTGGGCATAAAGATCATCCGGACAGACACTGGAGTAGCGTTGTCACAATCTCACTATATTGAGAAGATGCTCACACGCTATGGGTATAAGGATCTTCCAGGAATCGATACGCCATACAGGTGTGATCAGAAGCTGAAGCCAAACTCGAGGGAAAGCGTCAGGCAGCTGGAGTATTCTAGCGTTATCGGAAGTTTGATGTACGCAACTACTGCCACAAGGCCTGACATAGCTTTTGCCGTGGGAATGCTGAGTCGGTTCACAAGCAACCCAGGGGTTGAGCACTGGAATGCTGTGAAGCGAGTAATGAGATATCTCAAGAAGACTCAGACATATGCACTGCACTACAACGGGTATCCGACAGTAGTGGAAGGCTTCAGTGATGCTAGCTGGTGTTCAGAGGTGGAAAGCGAGAGATCCACAGGTGGATATGTCTTTTCCTTGGGTGGAGCTGCTATATCGTGGAAGTCGAAGAAGCAGACTATACTCTCTCGTTCCTCCATGGAATCTGAATTCTATGCACTTGAAACTACAGCAGATGAAGCAGAATGGCTTCGGGAGCTCATGTATGATCTTCCAGTGGTTGGGGCTCAGATACCGGCGATACCGATATACTGTGACAACCAGGCGACTGCGGCGGTGGCATCAAATGACCTCTTCAACGGGAAAAAGAGGACTGTGCGGTTGAAGCACAGAGCAGTACACGATCTTATCAAAAGAGGTGTAATTGCAGTGGTTGATGTTCGGAGTCAGGAGAACCTGGCAGATCCGTTCACAAAGGGCCTCAAGCGCTAGTTGGTCGATGACACAGCTTGTAAAATGGGCTTGAAGGCATTCTGATAGTGTGTCTTTGTAATCCTACCATAAAGTTTTATGCTATTAGTTCAAAGAGAAATCTACTAGGCATCTAACTTTTGGTTCAAAGGAGGATCACTGACTGGGAAACTATCAGGTAACAGTGGGTACTTGTTCTCTGGAACATGGAAGGGATACGGACCCATAACCACTGTTGTCTACTATGTATTTTTCTGCGGAAAAACAAATCCTGTGGAAGGTTGGCTTAAACGCCTTAATGAGTTCTCAGGCAGAGTGAATGTCTGGTGTGCTTTACAGGAAGCACGGTAGAGCAGCACTACAAGGAGTGAAACTCCATGCTACAGTGGAATGACTCCACCATGAGGTTTCCAGGTAGGGGTAATGCCTAGGCTTTGCAAGCCAAGTCATAGCGGCGTAGCACCGCAAATAGGCAGGTAGCCTAATGCTGTATGACGTAATTAAAGAGTTGTAGACAGCACTACAAAGGGGAGGATGGTCCCATGTTATAGTGGTACGACACCACGATGAGGTACCCAGGTAGGGGTAAAGCCTCGGCATTGCAAGCCATGTCATTGCGGCATAACACCGCAAGGAAGCCTTAGGCTTCATGCTGGGTAGTTTGGCACTACAAAGAGGCTTGTGACCTCATGCTACAGTAGTATGACACTACGATGAGGTTCCCAAGTAGGGGTAATGCCTCGGCTTCAGGCCATGTCATAGTGGCGTAGTACCGCAAGGAAGCGCAAGGCTTCATGCCATATCTCTTTAATAAAGAACTCACCTATAGTGTATGGAAAGAGATATCAGGCCGTCTCTTGAGGGTAAACTTGTAGACGCCCAAAATTATACACTGAAACCAGGCTGGCACAGGGCCTTTAATGTGCAGCCAGAAGCACACGTAACTACACTTTATGAGTGGGAAAAATTACAATTGTGGTGCAGAATTCAAGGCGTAGTCCATTCTTGTATCACATTGTTATTTAACCCATGCGGGAAGATTCAAGTCGTCAGCGACATCTATCCTAATACAAAATGGACAGTTACTGTGGGGAACGCTCAACCCTGGACACATATATATGTTGTGATATGTGGGGGATTGTTGGTGCTTTCTTTGGTGCTTTCTTTACATGAAGAGAGCTTGCTCTCAACATGCCTTATAAATTTTAGTCCCACATCGGAAATGCACCATGAGTTATCTCAACATATATACTTGGGTGTGTTGTTGAGAGATGCACATGGGGTGGTGACCCTAAGGAGGGAACCATGTGGGTGATTTTACTAGGAGGTAAGAATAAGGCTCCAAGGATTAAGCATTAATGCTTTTGTCATTCTCTTGGATTAATTTCACTTGGAGCTAAGCCCCAAAGGGGCTTAGCGACTCGGACTCGGACTCGGACTCGGACTCGGGCTCATGGGCTCATGAGGCGTAATGTGGCGTTTTGTTGGCGCACTTTGCACTTAGCACGTCTGCGGTCATGCGGTCTTTATGCGGCTCATATGCGGCCATGCGGTCTTATGCGGCATGCGGCTCATATGCGGCCTCATGCGGCCATGCGGCCATGCGGCCATGCGGCCATGCGGTTCATGCAGTCCATGCGGTCCATGCGGTCCATGCGGTCCATGCGGCTCATGCGGCTCATGCGGTTCATGCGGTCCATGCGGCTCATGCGGCACATGCGGTCCATGCGGCCCAAGCGGTCCATGCGGCCAGGCTGCTGCTGCTGCTGCCGCATGGAGGGCTACGCTGACTGTGCAGATTTTAAATCGGTTATGGAAAGGGTGAATCAATGCGATTAATTCAGATCCTATCTTTGTGGGATTTGAATTAATTTCGTTACTATATTTGTGGGATTTGAATTAATTCAGTTCCTATCTTTGTAGGATTAGAATTAATTCGTTGCTATCTTTTTTGTGATTTGATTCAATCTTTCCATAACTGATGAGACGGCTAGGGTTTCCCCCCTCTCTCTATAAATACTCTCTTCTGGCCTCCTTTGTGAGTACCACAAAAATACAAGTCAGAAAAGGAGAAAGAGAGAGAGAGTTGCTGCTGCCATTGTAAGTCCATCCGAGGAGTCAAAACAGAGGTGACATCGAGCGTTCCACAAGTTCTTCAAACTTGCTGGTTCCTGGAAGCAGATCGTGTGGGGCGAATCTTGCTTTGAGCAACGGTGTTTTGACACCCCAGCATTGTTCTTCTTCTTCTTCTTATCTCTCTAGATTATTGTAACTTGTTCTGTCCCAATTGCAACACGTTTGCAAGAAAGAACAAGAGATCTTCTCTTTGCTATTTTTCTCCTTCATATTGTAATTTGGCTATTTAGTTTTATTCGTAGATCTTGAGTTTGATCATCACAAAGTTTTGTGTGACATCTCAGATCTCGATTGCATTAGTTTTCATCTTTGATCAAGCCCCCGGGACTAATACCTACTGCAGAGATGACGGTCAAGGAAGAACTTCCTCCTACTATTAAGAAGGAAGTGATTCCTAAAGCCGAGATAGCTGTGAAGGAGGAGGTGGCACCAGAGGGCAGTTGCACCGGGAGTTCCAGTCATTCATCTCCTCTGGATATTGATTTTGCTGGCGTGGATCCTACTTATGCGCAGTGGCTGAGGAGGGAGATCTCTCTGTGCGTACGTAGAGGTTAATAGATATATATATGATATGATTTTTGACCGAATTTGTTTCTGGTAGACTTATTTCTGGGTTTTACTTGGATGGTTTTACAACTCTTGATGTTTTTTATTTTCTAGAAATGGTTATTTTATAGACTTGGATGTTTTTGGATGCTATTACCTAGACTTTTATTATATAGAAATTCAACGGAGGGCTGCTTCGGGTCTCATTGATGTATGTTTATTTGTGTGATGTATTTGTGATAGATATTTGTATGTTGGTGTGTGATGTATATTGGTTTGTTGGTTTGTGTGAGGTGTGATGCATATTATGATGTTTCGATGTTTTGGATGTTGTACGACAGGGAATGCTGTATTTTATATATATTTTTTCAAAAATTTTCCAGTTAGCGACGGACTTTCGACTACCTAGCGACGGAAGGCGACGGCTGAGCGACGGAATATTCCATCGCTAACTGGAGAATTTCCAGTTAGCGACGGATTTTGACGGATTAGCGACGGATTATTTGTTGACAAGGTTCTGAAAATATAAAGATTTCCAGAACCTAAGCGACGGATATTCCGTCACTAAACCGTCGTTCTTCTGTCGAGTATTAATGATGACTAGCGATGAATTGGCGATGGATTTTGCGTATCAGAAACTCTCTGATACGCGATTACCTACGTATTTCCGACGGACTTGTCCGTTGCTAAAACGTAGTATCAGAAACTTCCTGATACTTGATTTGACGAAAATCCGTCGGCTAGCCGTCGCTAAATGTACGATTCTTGAAGACGACAATCCGTCGCCAAGCCGTCGAATGGCGACAGCTTGGCTACTTTTCGACGGATTTTTCCAGCCAAATTCCGTCGGGTAATCGTCGCTAAGTCGATTTACAGACGGATATGGCCATCGCTAATTCGTTGTATTTTAGTAGTGTAATTTGTATGGGCAAATTGTGAATCAATTATTTTTGTGATCATTGTTAAAAACCTTATTATATCTTCTATATATATTATATTTGGCATCTTATATTGGTATATATTAGATCTTTGAATTTTTAATCCTCATGGATTATTTATGACCAATGATTGATTTTTTTACTATCTTGGTATCTAGTTTTACTAAAATCCTTTATTTTGTCTTTTTCAAAACTATAGCTATATTTTTCATCAGATTTTGGTTTGAACCCTGAACGTTGTTCATGATTATTTCTACCTTCCTTCTGTTATGATTGATTTTATTTTATATCTTATTACGAGGGAGCTTATTTTTTATCATGTCAACGGAAGAGAAATAAGTTTAAGTTAGAACACAATATTTTAGTAATATGTGTTTATTAGTGATACATGCATTTATTGTATCTATTTTAAACTTAACCGATTTGCCATAATAAAAAAAGGAGAGATTGTCAGCCCAAAGATTGTATTATATTATCTTAAACTTAGCCGATTTGCCATAATAAAAAAAGGAAAAGATTGTTAGCCCAATGATTGTATCATATTTTTGAATATGACTAATTGATTAAGTTTAACATAATAATGTCACTAATATTCATGTAATCACTATCATGTTGCTACTTAAAATTAGCATTGTCCTACTATCCATTATATTTATCATACTGATATACTGCTTGGTTCGTATAACTTGTACTTGAAGATAAGCAATAAGCATGAACAAACCAGGACATATGCAATAAAAAATTAATGATGGGCCAAAGACGATATTATACAAGAAAATATCTCTGGACCGTCTAACGACCAATCCGGGGATAATATGTGCATTGAGTCATGCTGGCACTTGGTTGGCTTCCTATACCCCACTACCAAAAAGTCTACATATTAGTTCAGCATCAAAAAGCCAGTCCATTCAAAAAGAGCCCAAAAATAAACTTCAAACCCAAAACATTCTGAACACCATGTAACCGAACTCGGTCCTCCTGAATTCCTTCTAGGTCAGAATGACTACCTATTCTTTTGGCTCCCAAACGTTCAAAAATTTGAACGTTACCTTAATCAAGTTCTGCCCGAACTCTGGTACAAAAACTCTTATTAATAGATAAGAAATCCTATTCATTTCAACTCACTCATTCTTTCTTCTTCTATCTATTCAAGAGTTCTACCTGAGCGTTAACCTTTCGATCTACCAAGTTTATAACGAACAACCAACTATATGCCAGTGCGGTCTTGATTTAGAAGTTGGATCGAGTTGTAAAAAGCTTGGATTTTAAAGTGTTGTCTCTATACTTGTTGTTGTGAAGTCGCGAGTCCTTTGTATAAAAACTCATGATTGAAGTTGTCGTGCCCTTCGGATAAAAGCACGAGGTGTAAGAAGTCGACGCGTCCTTTCGATCGAAGCACGTAGTATAACTGCTATTTCAAATCGTGGATTAAACATCGAGCTAGAGTTCTCGAGACTAGACTAGCCCTCTCAGAGGAAAACCAGTATAAACCTCGGTGTTTGCGTTTGCTCTTCTCTACTCATTTAGTTTACATATTTACTTTTATAATGTCGGTTTCGTTTCAGTTTGACTACTACCATACAAATATTTTTAATTTGGTAAATTTTATTCCACTGCACACACGTACTCTTTTTACCCCCTCTATAGGTGCTCAACGTTTCTACAGATATCTTGTGTCTTATTATTCTGTATGGATGAGATTAGCTGTGTACATATGACTTGTATTATATTTTGGGTTGTATCATGATTTACAAGTTAAGCATTTCTCTAATGGGCTTGCTATGAGATTTGATCCATTGGTGAAGTGTTGTTGGCATGTTTACGTACCTAGTCCTACGTATTTTGGGACTGAGTGTTACAGATCTACGAGATTATTGCTAGATTTAACATATATTATGGTGATCACCCCATTCGTTATTGACTCTCTCACGTATGAATGTCTCATACTGATATGTCTAGATTTCCATTATATACTTCACTATATGCTCTAGACATAGTTGCTTCACTATCGTAGTACAGTGAAATAGCTGGCATTCGTTGTGGCTACAACAATACGTCCATTAACAAATCTCTTAACTATTCTGCTTCTTTGTCTACAGTGGCTAGGTCTATAAATTCATATTCCATTGTTGAATGTGCAATGCAAGTTTGTTTCTTGGATGCCTAACTTATTTTCCCACCGCCTAAAATGAAAATCCATCCTGAAGTGGATTTATTTTCGTTATTAATTGACATACAACTAGCATCGCAATAACCTTCTAGCATAGTCGAATAATCATGATAAACAAGACTTAATTCTCTTGTTCATTTAAGATATCCAAAAATTCTTGCGATTGCTTTCTAATGTTCTATGCTAGGTTTACTTTTATACCTTGACATCATGCAAACAGAAAACGCTATGTCCGACTTTGTACAATGCATATATACATGAGTCTTCCAATGGCACTTGCATAATCTAATTGATCAACAATTCTACCATTATTATTAAAATATAAAGCTAGAGTCAAAAGGAGTATTTGCTTCTTTAATATTGAGATACTTGAATTTATCAAGTAACGTGTCAATATAATGACTTTGATTTAGGACATCCTCATGTCTCTTAACTTTTATTTCCAAAATAGTATCCACTTCCTCTAAACATTTCATTTGGAAAACTGAAGTTAGATACCTTTTGGTATCAGTAATACGTTTTATGTTGGGGCTAAAAATTAACATATCATCTACATAGAGACATAGGACAACTGCATGCTCCTTTGTTATCTTGCAATAAATGCACTTATCGAAATTATTATGCCTAAAACCATTTGATAGAATTGTTGTATCGAATTTCATGTAGCACAGTTTTGGAGCCTGTTTTAATCCATATAATGATTTACCTAATTTGCACACTTTATTTTCATTTCCCCGAAGCACAAAGCCCTCATGTTGCTCCATATAAACTTCTTTTGTTAATTCACCGTTTAGAAAGGCCATCTTAACATCCATTTGATGAACATGTAATTTATACATTGATGCAAGAGTAAAGAGAACTCTAAAGGATGTTATTCTTGCCACATGTGCATATGTATCAAAATAGTCAATGCCTTCTCTTTGTGTAAAACCTTTAGCTACTAATCTTGCCTTAAAGGTTTGGATAGTGCCATCCGTTCTATACTTTTTTTCTTAACACCCATTTACATCCAAGTCTTTGAATCAGATGGTAAATCAACCAGGACCCTTCCATTGGACATGATGGAATCCATTTCATCATTTACAGCTTCTCTCCAAAAAGCTGCATCTCTTGAAGTTATTGCTTCTTTACAAGTTTTAGGGTCGCTATCTATATTAAGAACCATAGGTGTTTTATTTAGTATTTTGATTTTGTCTCCTTCCACGAGAAAAGCAATGGATTCTTGTGAGATAAAATCTGAACTCAAGAATTTCTCTTTTCTCATTCTTGTACTTTTTCTTGCTTCATTGGATTCAATCATTATTTTCTCACCAACCCCCACATTACTTGAGGGTATTCTTTGACTTCGTTGTTCTTTCTCATTCTCATGCAAAGTTTAATGCACAAATTTATTTTCAAAGAACTCAACATGTATGGATTCAACAATAGTATTAGACTCTAAGTCTAACAGTCTATATGCTTTAGAGTTTTGCGCATAACATACAAAAACACTTCTAATTCCTCTAGGTCCTAATTTGGATTTATGTGGATCAGAAATTTTATAAAATGCTATGCATCCCCACACTTTGAAATAATTCAAGTTGGGTTTTCTTCCATTATTCCAAAGTTCATATGGTGATGCATAGAAACTTCTTGAAGGGAACTTTGTTGTAAACTTGACAAGCAGTTAATAAAGCTTTTCCCTAAAGATTGAAAGGTAATTTAGCATTTGCAAGCATTGCATTAATCATTTCAACCAAGGATCTATTTTTTTTCTTTTTGCAAGGCCATTTTGTTGTAGAGTATATGGGTCCGTCTTCTGATGAATTATTTCATTTTCTTTATAAAATAAGTTGAAAGAATCTGGAAAATATTCTCCCCCTCTATCACTACGTAAAATTTTGATCTTCTTCTCTTTTTGATTTTCCATAACAGATTTATATTCTTTAAATTTCTCAAAAGCATCATCCTTTGTTCTTATAAAATACACATATGTGTATCTTGAATGATCAAAAGGTTATAAAATACCTTTTTTATTCCTAGTCAGGTGACCATTTAACTCACAAATATCAGAATGTATAAGTTCTAAAAGTTCGGATCTTCTTTCAACCTTTGAAAATGATTTTTTTTTATTTTATATTCAACACAAACTTCACATTTCTCATGATCTTTTTTATAAGAGATGTAACCATGTTTAGACATATAATGTAATGTAACATAATTCAAATGTGCTAATCTAGCATGACAAAGAGAAGATGTGCACTCAAGATATAAGCAACAACGTTATTGATTTCATTAATAGATAGTTCAAACATACCATTACAAGAGTATCATTTCCCTATGAATACTCCATTCTTAGATACTATTATATTATCATATTCCAAAACAATCTTAAAGCCTTTTTTATATAACAGATATGCAGAAATTAAATTCTACCTAAGTTCTGGAACATGGAAGACGTTGACAAGAGTAAGTTTATGTCCAGAAGTGAAGTTCAATTCAACACTTCTTTTCCCTAAAACCTTGGCAGCAACATGATTACCCATAAGCACTTCCTCGTGTTCCTTTAGTTCATTGTATGACTTGAACAACACTTTGTTGTTGCAAACTTGTATCTTTCGAATCAAGCCACCAATCTTTAGACATAACAACAGAGGCCATGTTCAGCTCCGTGATCATGTCTATCTCCATTTCAGTAATCATTGCAACAAGTTCTTTGGTTTCTGCCTCACAAGTTCTTTGTTACTAGAACCAGAACCAGAGGCACCATTAAACTTACTCACATTTCTGAATTTGCACTCTTTTATGTAATGTCCCTTTTTTTACAATGAAAACATGGACGTTCCTTCTTGAAATTAGACTTCTTGAACCCTTTCTTTTTTTACTTTAAAATATTTTTTAAGAAACCAGAATTACCACCATTTGCAAACATAGGAATTTTAGAAGCAACATAGTTTACTTTAGAGTCTATGAGAGAGACTCATCTCTTGCACGATTTTTACATTCAATTTAGAGATGTGTAACAAATTACTCAATGCTAAAGGTTTCAGAACAATGGAGTATCTTCCTCTTATAGTCATTCCACGTAGGTGGCAACTTTGAAAGAATTGCTCCTACTTGAATTGCATCAGGAATTTGAATTTGCAATTCGCTTAATTGAGAAACTAGTATCTCCATATCACGAACTTGGTCATGATAGGCATGTTGTCAGTGAAATTGAATTCAAAATATTTCAATGCTAAAAATCTGTCCGTACCTCTCTTAACATCTTTATATTTTGATTCCAGGGCAGTACAAACTTCTTTTGGTGACTTGTATGTTCTGTACACATCGTACAACCTGTTGGTGAGAGAATTCAGACTGTGTTCGCGACACACCATCCCATCAGTCTCTTGTTTTGCCTTATCTGCTGCATGTTTTACTTTGAGTGCATCACTATCTTCAGGCTTTGGTTCTGGAATTGGCTGCAGAGTTGGATCCAGGACATAGAATAGGTTCAGAGTTGTCAATAACCAAGACATACGTTTTTGTCATCTTGGATAATTTGTGCCATCAAAACGATCCAACTTGATTGATTCTTTCTCTTGAAACTGCACTTTCACGCCAGAATTCAATTCTGCCTCCATGAGTAGGAATGTATCGCCTTTAGATTGTTAGAAAAAAATTAGAATAGAGAAACAAAATGCTTTGAGTCGTGATGGAAAGTTGACTTTCCTAAAGGCAATATGTAACGCCTGTGGTTCGTATTATGTATTTTGGTATACGTGTACGGAATCTCGACCCGTAATTAGACTTGTCTTGCTTAGCTTGATCCTGGTTTAATCTTGCCTTGGTTTATTTTGCGTTCATCCTGGTTCGACTTGTCTTGACTGGCTAGTCTTGGGTTTTGCCCTGGCATGGGTTAGTTAGCATTTCCTGGTTCATGTGGTTTATCCTGGCCTTGGCCTGCATTGGGTTCGGCTTGGTTGGCCTCGATTTGGATTGATATGCAAACCCCTACCTACCACCATCCCTTATTTATTAACCCAACAACCATTCTCTCTCCTCATTCATTACTCATTTACTACTTCTTTTCTTCCTTTCTTCTTTCTTCTCCACCGAGCACCACCATAGGCAAGTGTAACTTGCTTCATGGAGGAACTCAAGTTTTATTGTTCCATTGTCTTCCTCACGAGATTCTAAGACACTTTAGTACTTAGCATTTTTAGTTTCCATAGTTCCTTTCATGTAGATCTAAGTTTGTTGCATTTTCGAATTTTTCAGTTTTGATCTACTAAACAGGCTTGTTTTCGAAAACTAAGAGTTCTATGTAGTAGGCATTCTGATGTTACACAAGTTTGGTTTTGGAATGGTTGGATTTCATCGAGTCTTGACCGAGATGGGGCTTTTCTTGAGCACTTGAGCTTTTACGCTTGCTTGTACCGGCCTTGGGGAGAAGATGAAGTCCTACGCACACGTTCTAACGTGTTAGCGTAGCTTTTAGTTTTTACACACATGTTTTACGTGCCTGCGTATTATTTATCCTTTTACGCACACGTATTTGCGTGCCAGCGTAATCGCTTCTACGTCGAGTTTATTTCGAACTCTACGCTTGGGGTCTATTTGGCCTAGCACACTCTTGCTCACGTAGAGCTGCCTATCCTTAGGTCTTGCCTGCGTAGAGCTGTTTTACGCTTGGGGTCTATTTGGCCTAGCGTACTCTTGCTCGCGTAGAGACTTTGAGTCCCTATGGCGTACCCCGTTGCCCTTTTATATTCTTATGCCTTTTGTCATGAACTTGATAATCATGAATTGATTGACATGACTGGACTGATAATTGTACATAGTACGGTATAACAAGTAAATTGACATGACATGACACGACATGACATGACAAGACATGACAAGCAAGCCTGATGGAAACTATTGAATGCTGTTGCGACGGCTAGCATGACATAACAAGAATGAATGGCCTGGACACCGTGGATGATTGTGTTTGTACAAGTGAACCAGTATTGTCTCGTATCATGTCTAGGACAGGGACCCCTGGGTACAACGGTCAGGGGTACCTACTGAAATTGACTAAGGCTAATAACTAGAATAACCCAGTAGTCATGAAGAGATTTTCCAGCTACAGGCAATCCCGTTATCTGGGCGTGCAAATGGACTTGTAGCCTGCCGACGAGTAGGGAACATTTTCAGCACACTGTCATGTATTGCACCCTTCATGAACGGATATTCGACCTGGATAACCTGGATGGTCTGCAGGGCTTGTGGCTGTTAGAATAATCTTATTGCATCTTGCTAGTAACTAGGCCTGTGATAACCCTAGTTAGTTAAAGTATCAAGCCGTACTCATTACTCGGCCGTGATTGATTGGATGGAGTCTGACCCAGTCTAGTCTTGCCCTGATCCTGTACAAGATTGTAACATGACCTGATTGCTTGTGCTTTACTTTATCGATAAATGGTGGGAAACCAAGTTCCGTTCAGACGAAGGGTTACAACTCCAGTCCTTATTTGGTTTAAGGGTTGTAACTTGGTTATCTGAACAGTCCCATGGTTATCTTATCGTATATCATCATGATTTTTCATATTTCCAGTCTTTTATTATAAAGTTATATTTTGTGCCAATTGCTGGTTTTAGTTCTTAAGTGAAGCCTCCTTTGTGGCACTTGCTCTTTCTGGGATCTGATCCAGCTGGTTTTGTATGGCCAGATACCGGAGTAGCTCCAGAGGATCTCCCTACCTTTCAGCCAAATGGTGACTACCAGGCGTAACCAAGGCAACGAGTGGGTTTCCCTTTTGTTCTTCCACTTTATTGTAAAAATATTCTTTTGAGACGTTTAGCCAACGAGCACGTGTTAGCTCGTATTGCACTTTACTTACTGTCTGCCTACGGGCTGTAATATGATTGACGAATCCTAGGGTTGATCATGTATGACTAAAACTCTTGCTAGTCTTCACATTTTGTGCGACTAGCTTCATGATCATCCAAATATGTAATGTATGGGACGCCTTACTATTGTATATTTGATGCTCTAACATCTTGTAACTGCTATTTCTTGCATGAGATTGAGACAATAGGCTTGTTCATGACCATAAGAGATTGATGGCTTGTAGTTAAACCCTCATGTATCTAGACAACCGTGACCGTATAGCGAGGTGGACTCCATTTCAATATACGTAGCTGGCTATGTATGCCCCCGTTCTCCAGTATTCTGGTTCTGGGGCGTTACACAATATTTCCCTACTGCCATGATTATATAGGGAAAGGAAAATTAGACTTCAGGATAAAACAAAGCAAGAATTCTTTTGAAGATTAAACAGAGAGTTTTTTTATAGATATTTTTCATTCCTTTAAAACTCTTATAGAGATTGGAGGTATCTTTTGGTCAATAGTCATAATTGTTCAATTATGTCTAATCCAAAAAGAAATGTTCCTTGCCAATAAATAATTAATGTGTCCTTTCATTTTTTTAAATAAAAATAAAAATATTCTAATGAACAAGGCCCCAAAGTGCCTATCATAGACTTTTAAATAATTAGACAAAGGCCTAGTAGCCAAAGCCCATGAATAGGCCCACTCCTTGGCTAACCCATAAGTATTCTTATTATTGGACATCTATATTTAAAGACATTAGCAAGTTTGTTTTCTTACAATATGGGACTATATTTTGCATACAAACTATATAACAATGCGTTGGCCAAATATCTTTATTAAAAACTAAAATATTTTATACAGTCAAAAACTAGATTGCCTAGTCATTGTTGATCATTTCTATTGGTGAATTTGTGCAAGTATTTGAGCCTCCAAAGGTGTGAATTAAAATTTAAAGTTCAATTTATTTATTTGACATCACATTTTAAATTTTAGAGGTTTCCATGGAGCATATTTAATTATTGGAAGTTTAATAATGAATTTGATAGAACACTTGCACCTTGTAGTAGGTATGTAGCAGGGAGGAAAGTATGGGTTGAGACAACAGTTGCTCGTTTGTCTTTATATATTTAGCTTAAACATTTTGTATACTTGTATAATGTTCATATTTATTGTTCCCTCTTCATTTTCATAAATTTTCATTCAATATTATGTAAATCTTTTTGGCTTCTAACAAGCATATATATAATATTATATTATATATATATATATATATATATATAATATTATATATATAATATTATATATATAATATATAATATATAATATATAATATTATATATATATAATATTATTTATATATATAAAAATAATATTATATTATATATATATATATATATATATATATATATATATATATAAAATAAAAAAAAATAATATATATATATATATATATATATATATATATATATATATATATATATATATATATATATATATATATATATATATATATATATATAGCGGATCAAAAGCTCCCTTTAGAAAACCTCCTAAAAATTCCCTCACTCTCATCCGTAATTTAATGTTAATGTTAATATTAATGTTACTATTATTTTTTATATTAATGTTAATGTTAATATTAATGTTAATGTTAATATTAATTTTGATGTTAAGTTTAATGTTAATTTTAATATTTAATGTTAATATTAACATTAATATTAACATTAATATTAACATTAAATTATGGCTGAGAGTGAGGGAGTTTTTAGAAGGTTTTCTAAGGAAGACTTTTGATCCGTTTCCTATATATATATATATATATATATATATATATATATATATATATATATATATATATATATATATATATATATATATATATATATATCAATTTGATACTATCTTAATTGCTCATTAAATACGGTAACCCTACCATATTCAAAGATTGGTCAACTTATCTCACTTTCATGTTAGATTGCCAAACATTGAAAGTGAAAAATTCCGCTTTTCACTCTCAAATACAAGGAATAACCTAACCAGAAATTTTTTTAAAAAATGAATTGCAGCCCAAAATACAAGTATTACCAAACAACTTTTATGCATTTATAAATTCAGGATTTCCCGCCAAATAAAGATTTGATAAGTGATTTTTCATTTCCATTTCCCCTTCCAGCTTACCAAACAGGCAATAAAGAAAATTCTTTGTACAAGAATTTCCTTCATTCGAAGCAGGGCATCTTATCTCTACTATTATAATATGGCTTGAAAACGACTCAAAAATGAGTCGCCCAAGCCATATGTATATACACCATTAAATAACGAAAAAAATAAAAATAAAAGACTTTCTAACCGTCGAGTATGTATCATCACATATTTAACAAATAAAGAAAAAAATTATGAAATCATTCTAACTATCTGAACATATAATAAATCGTAAAATATATTCAAAATCCCTTATATTTAAACTAATTACATGGTATTATCTAACTAAACACATATCCAAAATTTTAAAACTATATCTATAACAAATCCTAATTAAAATATATTCAAATTATATATAGTTTTTTAATATAATTTAAAATTGTATCTAATTTTTAAACAATATCATAGATTTTTTTTTGGTACACGCAATGCACGTAAAGGTATCTAGTATCCATAAAGAATGATATCTGAAAACTATGAGGCAGTTAATTAATGTTTACCCGTTAATACTGTTAGCTGATGCTCAGCCTTGTGAGCAAAAGCTCAACTCCCACCTTAGTCCCACATTGATTGGGCAAGGGGAAATGAGTGTGTATATATTACTACTCCCTCTTGTGCTTTATTAAAAGTTGTGTGTGGAGCTCGATGGGCCACACGCGCGCACCATCGCCCGGCCCGGCTCGGTTCGGTTTGGTTCGATTCGGTTCGGTTTGGCACGCGTAACGGGTGCGGGCACGTGCCAGCGCCGAATGCCGATCCGATTCCTTATTCGGGTTCGGGCTGAGACCCAAATAATCTTTTTTGCTCCTATTCAAATTTTGACCGTTACTATTCCTTTAAATTCTGTAACGGTTGGATTTTGAATTCCGTCCAGGTTCATTGAACCATGTGTTTTTCATGTGGTGTAACGTTCGAATTAAATTGGTTAATTAAAATTGCATTTAATTCTCCTCTCCATTGCAAGCCTATATATTGAGCTCTCTTTTCATTCTCAAAATACAGAAAATTTATGACATAAACTCCTTCAAAAATCTCGTACTCTCCGAAACACTTCGTCCTTCTTTTTTCGCTCTGGGCAGAGCTAAGTCTGTGGTCACTCTCTCCAAGTCGTGTGCGGCAAGGAGATTCCGATGGAGCAGAAATTTTACCACTAGGAGCGTTTGGATACCGTCTGTACATAGACCCGGACTATCTCTTAGGGCAATGCTACGTGCGCGACTTCCCCGAAGGCCGGTAACATTTAATTATTTTATTTTGTTGCAGTTTTAAAACGAAAAATTGTGAAGAACTTCCAACAATCTAAGAGATAGTTTAGGATTATCTATTCTAATTTGTTAAATTTGCTACTGTTTACAAATTATTAATTTATTACGGTTAAAAAGTAGCTACTGCCAATTTTAACAAATCCTTCAAAAGTTGCTACTTTATATTTGCTACAACAATTCACATTTTGTGTTTCTATTTGCTATAGTACTTCACATTTGTTACCAAGCTTTTGTTAGCAAGACTTTGTTACCAACCTCTTGTTAGCAATATATATATACACATTCTTAATTTGCTACTGTTAATTGTACTATTATATTGGTAACAAATTATTGGTTGCACATTATTGATAGATTATTGTCACCAACATTTATTCTATTAGACAAATTCTTGGTTCCGACTACTACATTTGCTGCTCTTAAGTTTACTCAACATTTATTCTGTTACATAAATTATTGCTAGTTGTTAGCACATTTAGCTTTCAAGAAAATCTACCAACAAGTTGTTTGCTGCTGACATTTTCTAATTGTTTTGGTCAAAGCAAATTCCTTAACATAACTAAGTACTATAGAACAGTTTGTTTGCTTAATCAACCATTCATTACAGCTAGAAATTGACACTTCACATACCCAATATTGTAGTAGTATTTTGTCAATTCTATTTTCTTTTACTCAATATTTAAATTTAGGCTAAATCAAACAGTTAAATTGATTTAGTAAATTCCTTTAATTTTAAAGTTCTAAAGTAGAGATTTGTTTGGGAACAAGCCGAAAGAGCCCTTCTGTCAACAAGGCAAAAATTCGTCTAAGTGACCGGTATTTAACTTTTTCTAGTGAAGCACCGCTTGCTGGGATCCGGCCCCTACAGCTAACCCAACCTTATCAAAACTTAAAAAACTAAAATTTTGAAGGTAGATTACTAAAATTATTTTAATTGTTAATTTTTGCTTAAAGCCATCTTATTGAGTAAATATAATTTTACAGACTTTAGAAAACATGACTTACAAGAAAGAGACTTTTTCTGCAAAGCCTGCAAAATTCAATGACACCTACTTCAAGAGGTGGCAGAGCCAGATGAAATTTTGGCTTACCACTTTAGGCCTGATTTCTGCCATTGTTGGGTCCACACCCATCTCAAATAATTCTGATGAGACTGAGTCTGACGTAGGGGTATCCAAGTCCTCTTCATCCTCCAAACCTAAGACCTCTAAGGAAATTGACTACCACTGCTTCCACAGAATCTTAAGCGCTATGTCTGAGTCACTCTATGACATATTTTTTGAATATAAAAGTGCTAAAGAACTCTGGGATGCTTTGTAAGATGAATATGGTTGTGATGATGCTGGAATTGATAGATTCAATTCTTCCACATTCAACCGATATGTCATGGAAGATAACAAACCTATCAATGACCAAATCTATGAATTCCAAGAACACCTTAGACAGGTTCAAGCCAAAGGAACCTTCTTTTGTACTGAGCATAAAATAGGATGCTTAATAGACAAACTTTCTCCTTCCTGGTCTAATGTGGCAAAGGATCTCCTTTTCCTACAAGGTACCATTACATACCCTCAAGCTCTAAAGAGACTTAGAACAAAAGAAGAATATAGGTTGAAGGCCAAAGCTAGGTCTAATGCCTCAGCTAAGGTAAATCTTGTAGAAAGCCATGGAAAACTAAAGTCTAATAACCATCTCAAGCCCAAAAAAAAATTCCTTAAAAAAGAAGCAGAGTTTTCAGTCAAATCATCAAAACCCTCATTTTTAAAATCCTCATCACAAAGACCCTCAACACCAGCAACCCCAAAAGCCTAGAAACTTTGGTCAGACTCAGGATCAAAGAAGATTTTGTGTTGTGTATGGTAGAACCAATCATACGGCCATTAACTGCTTCCAAAGGAAGAAAGAACCTATCCAGACCTCCTTCAAAGAGAAAGGCAAGCCAGAGGCTAACATGATTCTGAATGGGTCTTCCAGCTCCTTCAGGTCTGTAAGGTATCAACCTATAGTAAACCTTTCTTTTCTATTCTGATGATTGGTGGTTGGATTCTGGAGTTAATGTTCACGTTTCATTTGATCACTCCTATTTTTCAACCTATCAGGAATCAGGTGGAGGAGGCGTGACTCTAGGAGATGGCTCCACAACACAGATTGTAGGAAGAGGAAGAATAGATCTGAAGATGACATCAGGAAATTTTTTACATCTTTATGATGTGCTTCATGTGCCGTCTGTCAGAAGAAACCTTGTTAGTGGATCCCTTCTTGTAGCCTCATGATACAAAATTATAATAGAGGCCAATAAAGTAGTTTTCTCTAAGAATGACCTGTTTATTGGAAAAGGATTTTATGAAAGATGGACTTTTTATTTTAATTACTATGAGTAAAAGTTCTAATGCTTCTTTTATTGCAAATGTTGAATCATCAAATGTTTGGCATGGTAGATTAGGTCATGTGAACTTAGAATCTATTAAAAGAATGATGAACTTAGATCTTATCCCTAAGACTTCTATAGACGATGAAAACAAATGTGAGATCTGTGTTCAAGCCAAATACACTAGATTACCTTTCAAATCTGTCCATAGGGATTTCGAACTCCTAGAACTTATCCATAGTGATGTTTGTGATTCCAATAGGGTTTTGACCCGAGGTGGTAGGAAATACTTTGTTACGTTTATAGATGACCATTCAAAGTATTGTTACACCTACCTACTTAAGACCAAAGATGAAGTTCTAGATAGTTTCAAGGTCTATAAGTCTGAAGCTGAGAACCAGTTGGATAGAAAGATAAAGATCCTTAGATCTGATCGTGGTGGAGAATATACCTCAAATGAAATGACTAACTTCTGTGAAGAGCATAGAATTATTCATGAGGTTACTGCTCTTTATTCAACACAGTCCAACGAAATTGCTGAAAGAAAGAATCGCACTCTGTTAGACATGGTCAATGCCATGCTTCTCAGCTCAGGTGCCCCTGATAATTTATGGGGAGAAGCCCTTTTATTAGCATGTTATATCCTTAATAGGATACCCAGTAAGACTAATGATAAGACCCCATATGAGTTATGGAAAGGTCGAACCCCTAGGATAAACTATCTTAAAGTTTGGGGATGTCTAGCTAAGGTAGGAATTCCTGAACCCAAAAAGTGGAAGATAGGACCTAAGACTGTAGATGCTGTGTTCATAGGATATCCCTTAGATAACAATGCCAATAGATTTCTTGTAACTCATTCTGAAGTAAATGAAATCTCTAATAACATAATTATAGAAGCTAGAGATGCAGTTTACTTTGAGAATATCTTTCCCTTCAAGGATGGAAACCCTTCATCTTCCTCTAACCCTTCTCTTACTCGATCTACTAGTTCTCATGATCAAATACCTAGTTCTCAACCTGAACAAGTCATAGAACCTAGAAGGAGTAAAAAGAGAAAGGATTGAAAAGAACTTAGGAGAAGGATTCTTCACATTTTTGATAGAGGGTGATCCCTCAACTTAAGAAGAAGCCATATCTTCTCCTGATGCCCCTTTCTGGAAAGAAGCTATTAACAATGAGTATAACTCCATTATGGAGAACAATACTTGGTTTTTTGCAAACCTTCCTTTAGGTAGCAAACCCATAGGTTGTAAGTGGATCTTTAAAAAAGAAACTTAGAGCCGATGGTACCATAGAGAAATACAAGGCTAGACTAGTAGCCAAAGATTTTACCCAGAAAAATGGATTAGATTATTTTGATACCTACTCTCCTGTAGCTAGGATTTCTTCTATTAGAACCCTCCTAGCCCTATCTTCTATTCATGACTTGCTGATCCATCAAATGGATGTAAAGACAGTATTTCTAAATGGAGATTTAGAGGAAGAAATATATATGGAGCAACCTGAAAGTTTTTTTTGCTAAAGGCCAAGAAAACAAGGTTTGTATATTAGTAAAATCTTTTTATGGCCTAAAGAAAGCTCCCAAGCAATGGCACAACAAATTTGACAAAGTCTTTATAGAATTTGGTTTTGTACCAAATGAATATGACAAATATTTGTATTCTAAAAATACAAATAAAAGTTGTATTATTTTATGCTTGTATGTTGATGATATCCTTATTCTAGGATCTTCACTGGAACTGATAAATAACACTAAGAATTATTTATCTAACCAGTTTGATATGAAAGACCTAGGTGAGACAAATATGATCCTAGTAATACAAGTGTCCAAAAGGAAAGAGGGCTATACTCTATCCTTAGCACATTCAATTGAGAAAATGCTAAGGAAGTTTGAGTACTTTGATAAAAAACTGGCCCTTACTCCATATGACAGTAGTGTTGCTCTCAAGAAGAATGAAGGATCACCTATAGAACAACATAGATATTCACAAATGATAGGGTCCCTTATGTACAAAACTAATAGGACCAGACCTGGTATTGCTTATGCAATTGAAAGACTAAGTAGATATACTAGTAACCCAAATCAGTCACATTGAACTGCATTGGATAGAGTATTTAGGTATCTTAAGGGTACTCTAGATTATAAACTTCATTATACTAGACATCCTGATATCATAGAAGGTTACTCTGATACAAATTGGGTAACTGATTCACATGATGTGAAATCCACTATTGGATATATTTTTACCTTAGCAAGAGCTGCAATCTCCTGGAGATCATGTAAACAAACTAACGTAGCCAAAAGTACAATAGATTTTGAAATGATAGCTTTGGACACTATCTGCACAGAAGTCGAATGGCTTAGAAATCTTATTATGCATATACATGTTTTTGTTCATCCTATTCCTATAATTTCTATAAACTGTGATAATAAATCTGTTATAGAACTACTAAAGCATGATTCTGTGAATGCTAAGATGAACAGACACCTGCAGCTGTGCTTCAAGTCAATAAAGAGCCTATTAGGCAAAATATGTGGTTCTTGACTATATAAAGTCAGAAAAGAACCTTGCAGACTGCAGAAGCATGGAATTTTAGGTGCATCAATAGGCCAGAATTCTTATGCGCTTAACTCTATGCGGCTAGACTCAAACATGCGTCAGGGAGTTCAAACAAAGTACTTGGCACAGCAAAGGACAACAAAAGTATAGACATCAAAGCAAGGCTTTTATTTTATATAAATGTCTATTACATGTCTAAAAAAAGGCTTTATAAAGGAGAATTTCTACAAAATGAAAGATCCTAAAGCTACAGCCAGGCACAGCAACTGCCATGCACCCCATGCCAGGCGCATCATCCGTCAGGCGCATCACTCTGATGTCTCATCCAGGCGCATCGTCTCGTCATTATAGCGCAGGCGCATCAGATCCAATCAGCCCTTATCTAGCAGGAGGAGGAGCTCTCCTAGTCCGACAAAGATTGCGGTATGACGCCCTGGTCTTCGGAAGAAACAGGCACACTCGGCAACCTACGGCTTTTCCAGCATAACAAAAAATACACCTTCAGCCTGTGTGAGGACATGACGATCCCGATATTTGGATACAACAAGCACTTTCATAGGCTTGTACGAAAACAGGACTGATGGCGAAAGAACTAATTCGGCGCATTTTCACCTTCGGAAGGAGCTCGTCGTCAAAACTGCTTCGAATAAGGAGTTCGACGGTTCGCTAAAGACGGGGGCCAGTCGAGTTCATCTCCATTTTGGAAAGACAAGTAAAGAATGGAAAATAGCTACCCTTCATGCGGCTATTTATACAAATCGGGCAGCCCACAGCCGTACGCCAAGTGGAAGGCTCTCCGACTTTCGTGCAATGAATTTGCATTCATGGAAATGAACTTGTCTCTTCATATTCTGCTAAAAAACAAGGCAGCCATTAATGCCTAGAAGAACTCAACAGATGGACCAAAGAGGATGCGACACATGGCAGATACGCCGTCGATATCATGCATCCCATACTAATGTACTCGGTGGGATATAGACCCATGCGCCCAGATTAGAACTAACCGATGCACCCTCTTCAAACTGATCACCATCAAGCATTTAATGCTGAAAAAAAGGCGGTAACGTATTCCAAGAGCCGTCCAAATAGCAGCCCTTTGCAAAAAATGAAGAGCCGCTGATGTCAACACCATCATTACACCTTGGGTCGACAATAAATGCCACGTAGCCGACCGATCATTCGTATGTGCCTCGTGGCCATGCGCCTAGAAGACGGCGTGCGCCCCAGTGGTCATACACCCCCTTAGCTCATTTCTGATCTCAAGCAACATAAGACTAAGCTCTGCATGCGCCTCAAAAGCCATGCGCCTGGACTTGCTTATGGCTCCTAAAAGTCATGAGACCAAGTCGCCTCCCATGTGCCTGATCCTAGGCGCACCCTGATGCGAAGCTGTGCATGCACCTCAAAAGCCATGCACCTGTCACGACCCGCACCTGCTTTTCGGACGCGAGCTCGTGAGCAAGCCAGCTACGTATCGAACGAACTCCAGCCCGACTCGAGTACGTATAAGCTGTCAAGGTCATAGGTATCATGTCTAATCTAAACTATATCTTAATCCACATGAATCATATAAACAAGAATGAATAAGTATGGGTCATGGTCTGCAGCCCATTAGCATATTGTTCGATTAGACTCTAAGAATAATATGAGTCTATAAACTAAGCAGAGTATATCATGATATGGAATACAAAGCACGAGAGGATAATAAAGAAATATCACAAGCAATACCTGTATCATACATCGCAATCCTCTACCATCCTGCTCTGCTAACTAACTCCATGTAGTCGCTAAACCTGAAGAGATCATCAGGTCCTCAGAGGACTAGCAAGATACATAAAAACAAGCCTTTCTAACAGTTTATTATGCATGAAGAAAGATACAGAATAAACAAGTAAAACTGAGCAATGAATAAAGCACGAAACTATACACTATCTACACATAGATGAACTGTCGAACAAGGACTAGAGAACTCATGTCAAGACGGATAAGCAAATCGATACTCAAAAACTCGTCCCTAGTGTGGACTCGCAGGTTTGAACTACTAACCTTCGTCCCTAGTGTGGACTCGCAGGCTAGCCCCTACTACTAACCCTCGTCCCTAGTATGGACTCGCGGGCTAGCATCACCCTTGTCCCTAGTGTGGACTCGCAGGCGTAAACCCTATACTACTAACCCTCGTCCCTAGTGTGGACTCGCAGGCTAGCATCTACTACTAACCCTCGTCCCTAGTGTGGACTCGCAGGCTAGCATCACCCTCGTCCCTAGTGTGGACTCGCAGGCGTAAACCCTATACTACTAACCCTCATCCCTAGTGTGGACTCGCAGGCTAGCATCTACTACTAACCCTCGTCCCTAGTGTGGACTCGCAGGCTAGCATCTACTACTAACCCTCATCCCTATCGTGGACTCGCAGTCTAGCATCAAGGTTCAAGACACGGAGGCACGACTCAATCAAGGCACGACCAATAAGAAACAAGGCTAACTGTGAACACTGTCTAAAGCAATGATAAAAATATACGAACAGGATATGAAAGATACATATCAAATAGTATGAGAAAAAATGGATAATAAATAAAGATAGTGCATGTAAATAAAGCTGTGTAGAAAGGCAAGGTATACTTGCCTGGGGGTTGCACGAAGAACCAACAATGTAACTCCAATCAATAAATCAGAAAGTCCAAGTCATCACAACTGTCTTCGAAAGCTGAAATAAATATTACCAACGTTCTCAGAATAGTCAAATTAGCTAGGATTGCCTGTCCTTAAGTCCAATTCTGGACACAGGGGCAAAACGATAATTTCGGGCAAAAACGATGTCCGTCGTTGGACCCACTTTGCACCGAAAAGCGTGCCAGAGTCAATGGTCTCTAAAGTCGTCAAACTATATGTCTACGGATCCAATTTTCCGATACTAACCCAACCGTATGTCCAAAGTTAGATTCCGGTGGGCCGTGCACAAAATCACCCGTTGAGTCGGACCGTAGGGTCCATAAAACGACGATTTTACCAACTGTCTCAGAATTGGACCAAACTTGGCATACAGGACTAGAAAAATGATACGGTCCTGTCGACATAAGTTTCGTCTTGATCTGACGAACATGCACAAAGTGATTAGAGAATTTACAAAGTGCACGATACGGTGAATTTCGACGGATACGCATCAAATTCGTCACGCACACGCGACCAATTTGAATTCCGTCAAAGCCCACACGACCACGAAGCTGTTACGCAGCTTTTGATACTTACGGTGCGTGACCACGTCGTCCGGATTGGCGTGACGCACGTCGTGTGGAACAATTTTCCTTGTTTTTAAAATAGGTTTTCTGGAAACTTTAGGATTCGATTTCTCGACGCTCAGTCGATGATTTCCAAATCCGCAAAAAGGGTTGTGCAGTCCTATATGTTGTCAACAAGTATCTTCAAATAGTTTTCTGAATCGATCTACGGATTGGCAAAAAATTGCTTTCCAAGTATGGAGTTGGGACTGGGTTTCGTTCTATTTTTGGTCAGTTATTTGACCGACTTTGTGCCAATTTTTCGGGCTGGTCGATCCGCGATATCCAACCCCACTAGTTGGGATTCAGAGGGGGTTATGTGGGCTGTCCGTAGGACTTCGTAGCTCGTAAAACCATCGACTATGGAGGAGGAATTTTACCTGCAAAGTCGGAGCTTCGGGGCGTTCACTACAACAAAAAGACCTATTAATGACGTTTGATAAGTGGATTTCATGACGGCTGATAAAAAAGCGTTATGAAAGTTCGAAATGCCTTTTTTCTATGACGGTTTGGGCTAATTTTGGACTTTTTATAACGTTTATAAAATAAAATGTTATTAATATTTTAGAGCGCACTACAAGAAAAAACCCTTTTAATGACGCTCGATAGGGAGTTTTAATGACGGCTGATACATAAGCGTTATCAAGTTGAAAAATACCTTTTTTCTATGATGGTTTGGACTAATTTTGGGCTTTTTATAACGTTTATAAAGCAAAACATCATTAGTACTTTAGAGCAGTGGCAAACTTGTAATTTTTTCACTCTATAAAAGCTAAGTGGGAGAGAGAAAATTCATTTCTCATCCATTTTCTAAGGAGCAGCATCTCTCTAAACCTCTTCTCCCCCAATTTCCTCAAGAGTTAGGTTAGGGTTTCTGATCCATGGATCTTAGCCGAGGTGCGATCTCTCCAAACCTCTTCTCCCCCAATTTCCTCAAGAGCGGCCGTCCCCTCGGGTCCAAAAACAAGCCGAAGCCCTCGGTGATCATCACCCGCGAGAGCGCCAACGCCCTCCGTACGCACATGCTGGAGATCGGCGGCGGGTGCGACGTCTTCGGCTCCGTGGCCGCCTACGCCCGCCGCCCCTTCTGGATCAGTTGACATAGAAGACTGTCAATTTCCTCAAGAGCGAGCGGCTCGATCGACCGGAGGCGGATCAACGACGCTCTCGACAAGCATCTCGAAAAGTCCGCCCCTTCCGGATCGAGGGAGATCGTCGGGAAGCAAAAGGACAGGATATCGGCGCCATCGACCTGTTCCGGAAAGCACCCGGACCATCGGGACCAGCCATCCGCCTCAAATTCCAAAAACGAAGGTAGATTTTTTTTTCCGAGTTTTTTTTGATACAAGTTAGGGTTTCAGAGAGAAATATGTTTAAAGGATGCGATAAAAATGAAGCAAAATCAGTTTTTTTAATGACCAAAAGCTATTTCTTCCTAAATATGGGTTAAAATTAGTGTTCTTGAGGCATTCTGTTTGTGTCTCTCTAGTTTTAGAGATAAATGGTGTAGAAATCAATACATTCTATGGCTTATTATTAACTGAGATGAAAGATGTTAACTGAGATGAAAGATCTTAATTGCCAAATGTATTGTTTAGGGAGTTGAGATCACTGTGAAGTTATTGTTTGCTGTCCTTTTTGGTGGAAAAAATAGTGTTTCTGAGGCTAAATGTATTGTTTAGGGAGCTGAGATCACTGTGAAGCTATTTTTTGCTGTCCTTTTTGGTGGAAAAAATTAGCGTTTCTGATATAAATTAGGGTCTTTTATGACCTAATGTCTTGGGATTGTCATACCTTCTTTCTTTGGCGTAATGTGTCATAGAGATGGATGCAATTTCTTATAGCATATTGTATCATTTTATCGTTTTTGTTAGACTCTTTATAGTCTAGGGTACTTTAAGGGTGCTCTTTGGTTGCATGAGCTTTAAGTACAATCCAAAGTGTAGGTCTACCTATGTGCCAACTGCCCACCTAGATTTTATGGCATGGCCTTGTCATGCTCATAGCTACCTTGGCTAGGTATTCGGCACCAACATAGAGGGTCGATGTCAAGTTGACAAACAATCATTAAACCTTGTCAATTCTTGTATGGAGTTGTCTTATGCTCCATACCCGACCCCATTTTGATGGGAGAAGGCTTGGATGATGATGATGATATGACCTAATCTCGAGTAATGCAATAAGATTTATCAGTAGTAGGAATCTCAGTAGCCACTATAACCAAATTCATTGTTTATTGACTTTATGACCACTAGAGAACTATTTTGTGAGATAAATTGATTAAACTTAGGATTGTTGAGAGAAATAGGTGTGGATATTTGTTTTTATTTATCGTTTCTTGTTGAATCTTACGAAACAAAATCAGTAAGAACTCGGAACTAATCTTTTGGGAACTAAGTCGCTATTACAAAATGTTTGAGATCAGTATGATTGATTTTTTATGTATCTTTTGGTGTGAAACATTTCTTGACATAGAAGACTGTCAATTTTACATGTAATGGTTCATTGTTTTTCTTCTTATTTCTTCCAGTTTATGTGTTATTATCATTTATTTCTTCTTCCTGTTTCTCATGTGCTCTACTTGAGTGGTCCTTAATTTGTTTATGATGTTTGCAGCTACTTTATCTGGGAATACTTGGTGGGACATTATATCTTTGCAAGCACATCTTTCAGATATATACCTGGTTACTATGTTAGTGAATGGCATAGGTAGCATTAAGATACTGGTTCAAGTTTATCATTCCTTAGAACCATGGTGGTGTTAAACTAGAAGTGTTCAGCCTAACCTTAGTGCATCATTTTGCAGGTATATAAGCACGCTGGCAGTTTTTGTGGGAGTTCTACTCTTTTTCTTGACCAGCTTTTCTGATCCAGGAACTGTGAATGCTGAAAATGTTTCCCAGTACCTAGCTGCCTATCCTTATGACAAGGTCATATATGTGGAAAAGATATATCAAACTTGCAAGATTTCGAAGTCCGTCTTTGTTGATCCTATATTTTTTTCTTGCTTCTTTTCAATAAGTCTGATCTGATAGGAGTTCCATTTCATGCAGACCTGCTAGGTCGAAGCATTGTGGCATTTGTAATCGTTGTGTTGCCCGATTCGACTACCATTACGGATGGCTGGTATGGTCCATAACTTTTAGTTGATAATGACTAAGTATTTACCTTTCTGTGCTCCTTACGCAACTAAACAAACTAATTTGCTTTCCGGGCGATTTACCTTGTTACAATCTGCAGAATAATTGCATTGGGGAGAAAAATACTAGATATTTCATGGCTTTTCTTCTCTGGTGAGATCGACTTATCTAGGCTTAATTATTGTCTGATATTTTAACAAATACTGTGTGTAACCGAGGTAAGTTGCTTTATAAAATATTAAGAATTGAGCAAGTTCCTCTTGTTTACCATGTGCCAACTCTCAACCCTCTCACCTCAGCTCATTCATTCGGTATCAAGATAAAACTCCTTTTGGGAACTTAGAATACCATAAAAGGTAGTGCAGAAACACCAACTTTCAATCATCTGAAACAAATTCAAAAAGGAAACCATGATCTAAATTATTATTTCCAAATGCTTTATGTCATCAATTATTGACTATGCAAAACCAGGTGCTCATTTTCCCCCCCTTAATTCTTGACAGTCATCTATTCATTTGTTTGTACGGAGCAGTTGTCCTCGTGATGATTCTTGTTGGCGAGTTAAAAGAGCATAAGGTCATATACCTCCTGACATGATCTAAACCTTTTCTCTTTACATGGTAACAACTATGTGTTTGTGGTGAATCCTTGGTTGTAGAAATTGGAGTATTGGTGGCATAGATTTTAACATGGTATTAGACCAATTACAGTTTTATTTATTTAGAAGGTTCAAATCATGAATGGCATATTTTAAATTGGTTGAAAAAAAATAATTCCTTTCCCTCTATGTTGGGACTACATAATTTTTTCCCTCTATGTTTTATTGCTTGTGTTTCAAGGACTTACTTGCTTATTGGTTCATAATTTTTTCTTGACCGGTCTGGATGGCTCATTGGTTGGGGAGTTTCCTAGGTACTGTTATCCCTAACTATAAGTTACATGTTGGTGCTGCTTGAGAAGTTTGATGCTGGCTGCTCAGCTTCCAATGTGTAATCTTTTTTAAGCTTATTCATGTTGATTTAAGAGAATGTACTGTCAAGTTTATTCATGCTTCCAATGTAATCTTTTTTTTGTTTTTTTTCAGCTTTCCTTCTTTCATATGTGGACCAATCAATTGCAAGAGACATTAAATTCAAACAAACGAGGATACTGCTTTTTTCCATAAAGATTTTAGCAGTTGGAGGACCTTTAGTCCCTGGTAGTCCAACAGAGCTCTGGGTGCAGGTTTTTTGGTAGTTGTAAATGTATATATGTATTTGTAAATGTATACATGTATTTGGATATTCTATTTTGAGAATGTAATGAAGATGTTGATATGTACTCTATTTTGAGAAATGTAATAAAGATGGTGATATATAATGTTAATTTGATTTTTAGGCCTGACAATTATATGGACTGATTTGGATGTGCTAATTTGAATAGTATAAAGTGTTATAAATGTGCTGCATTGAGCCTATTCATGTTATCTATTCATGACGTTTTAAAATTGTTCTGAATTGTGCGCTATATATTAACTATTCATAACACTTTTATAGGATCTATTCATGACGGTTATTTTATGACGCTTTTAAAAAACATTTATAACACCCGTTTTCATGACGGTTGCTGTGGAAAAAAAGCGTCATGGTTCGTCATTAATGACGCTTTTTAGCCGTCATTAAAAGGGTTTTTTGTTGTAGTGCGGTGGCAAACTTGTAATATTTTTAAGTTCAATTTTTTGGGCAAAATGCTGAGAACAGCCCGCGCTTCAACAAAATTTTTCCTCTCCCCTATTCTGGTCTTCTCCTTCTCCTTCTCTTCTTCTCCTTCCTTTGCCCCAACTCCAAAACCCTAACCCGAACCACAAATATCTCAGCTCAGACCGCTTCGTACGTAAACCCCTAGTCCACTCCCTCTCTCTACCGGCTCCATCGGCGGCTCCAATGGCGCAGAAGAAAGACGACGACGGCCGTACCAACTCCAATGACCCCGACGAACTCGCCCGAACCACTCTTCAGGCCGTCCTCCTCGCGGACAGCTTCGCCCAGAAGTTTCGTCCCATCACTCTCGAGCGCCCAAAAGTACGTCTCACCAAACCCTAACCCTAGAAAACCCCTAAAATCTCTGAACCCTAATTTTGAAATTCCCAGGTGCTCCTCCCGCTGGCGAACGTCCCCATGATCCCGGTAACTATGTTATGGATTAGCTCTAAAGACTTTATATACATGTATTTATAATATAGTTTATAGGATCTTGTGGCAATTTCTATTTTTGTCATCGATTTGAACCGAGAAAGGTGATATGATATGTAATCTATTTAGTTCTTAATATATCAATGTAAATACGCTAACAGTTTTTGAATTGTTTCCCATGTTAGTGCGCAACTTTATACGGAATTATAGGTGTTGGTACTGTTTCTATGTATTTTGTTGTGTTGTGGATGCTTCATTGGTATCTTATTATCTTAAATAAGGTAAAAGCATGATCTTTCTATCTGTTGTTGTAGTATGAGTCCCCCTGACATGTATCTTAGTGGTCTGTTGTTTGATTTACATCAGAGTCATAAAATGCTATTGTCAATTTTGTTATGAGCACTAGACAATCAGGTGCTGTTACATGTGACTTCTTTAGGATGGGGGAAGTTGACAGTAAGTTGATTGTTCTCTTTCTGAGTTTCGGGACCGATATGTCATTATTTGTTAATAATTACTGCAACCACTTTTTCTGTGCTTATGTGTGCATTCTGAGCTCTCATGTTTGTTTAAGTCTGTCCTAATTTAACCTAGAGTTTGACTGAAATTTCTCATGTTATCATCATTTGTCTTTTTAGACGTATGGCTGGTGGGAGAAGGTTGTGGGAATCAAAAGATGACCGTGCCTGGGTGCATGATAGGTTCAAAGAGATGAACTTGCAAAGTACTCATTATGATGAGGTAAGTTCCTATCATCTCTTTCATTTCATTTGTATGTTGCTTTGTCGCCATAGCCTTTCTATATTTTTGCTACATTTTGGTTCATGTTTCTTAACTGAAATCCAAGTATTCCCAGGGACGGTGAAACTCGAGAGGTCGCTTTAGAGGCCGGGGAGGTGGAAAATTTGACTAACCAGCAACCAAGGAACCGGTAGGGGCTTTCTTTATGGTGGATCTCAGGTTATTGGAGCAACTGGGGCAATGGGTCTCAACCCTAATGACCAAAACTTTTTTGCTACTCCAGCAATCTTGCCAGGTTTATCTTCTTCATTTATCCACATTTTTAAGTTTCTGAGTGATTTTATTCTGTTATATGCTGTTGCACACTGGATGCTTTTGGAAAACCTTGAAATTGAAGTTAGTTGTCACACTTTACCCTGTTTATTTGTTTTTTTATGATATGATCGGCACATCACATTGTATTTACTAAGAATCACTATCAAGTACCATAACTTCAAATTTATTGCATTCCTTGTACTAAAATTTCTTCTTCTGCAGTAATGCAATTTGGAGGCCAGCATCATGGTAGTCTTGGTGTTCCTGCCGTTGGTATGGCATTCCCGGGTTACGTGGGGCAACCACAACTTGGTTTTGGGAACTCCGAAATGACTTGGTATGTACCCTGAGCTCATGATATCTAATCGTTATTATATGCCAAGCTGCTGATATTTTTTCAAGCGAAATGCAAGTTAAACACTGCAGTCACATTGACTACTAACTGAAAGGGTTTTTAAAAAATTTATTTTAGTTTTAAATTACATTTCTTAAGAACCTTTCATTAAAATAATTTTAACATATATAATAAACAATAAGCTGATTTAATGCTTATGTTTCCTTTTTAATTTTAATCTTACATTACAATGAGTTCTCTATGGACTTTAAGAATATGCTATCTGAAGGAGGTAAGTGTTTTTAGAGAAGGAACAGAAAGAGTTATAGATTCCGGACTGTACACTTTCTGTTAGTCTGTAAGTTTTATAAGATGATGGGTTTATAACAGCTATGATTGGATTTTGGAAGAAATATATAGTGCTAGATCTTCATCTTGCTCTTATTGTTTTATGTTATTATCAGTTAGATGTTTCTCTTTCTCCACATATGATAATTTTAATCAGTCGCTTCTTTATTTCTTCACCATCTTCATCTTTTTCTTTTTGGGTATTAGGTTTCCAGTAATCACTGGGACTGCTGGGGCACTAGGTGCTGTGGAGCACTAGGTGCTGCTGGAGCATTAGGGTCTGCTGGGGCACTAGGGGCATCATATCCCTACATAGCCCTTGACAGCAACTTTGAGAATGCTCCTAAATTGCACCAAATTACATCCAGGCCCTTTTATTACTACAGGTAGGTATTTTAATGCTTTTTACCCCTTGTTTCTTTCATGTCGATTTAATTTTAGATTCAATGTATATGAAAGTATTTTATTACATGATCCTCAATTGCTAGTTTCTTGTTGGAAACTTGGTACCAACTCTTAAGACATGAGGTGGTCTTTTGGTAATATTTTTTTAATCTTTTTCAGGGTTTTGCTACGTGATGCCGACAGTTTTGATGTGCTCAAAGTTGAAGCCAATGTACTAATAGTTTTGAGGGTCTACTTACTAGTAGTAGTTGTAAATATATGTATTTGGATGTCCTATTTTGAAAAAATGTAATGAAGATGGTGATATATATTATGTATATATTTGTAAATGGATTAAATGGTACTCTATGACATTTAGATGTTTTCTTGTGAATATGGTTCAAAATGAATATTTTGAAATTGAATTGAGCAACTTGTGCATTGATCTATAATTTTTTGGAAAGTAATATATAAATGTGCAGAATTGAGCGTTATAAATGTGCTGAATTGAGTCTATAGAGATTATCTATTCATAACGCTTTCAAACTACGCTGAAAATAAGTGTAGTAGAAACTCATCATATTCATGACGTTTATTTTATGACGCTTTTAAAAAACATTTATAACACCCGTTTTCATCACGCTTTCTTTGAAAAAAAAGCGTCATGGTTGGTCATTAATGACGGTTTTTAGCCGTCATTAAAAGGTATTTCTGTTGTAGTGGTTGCTGCTGTTGCTCTCACAAATGCGCGCGCGAATTCCAGCCGTGGACGGCCGGCTGGCCGTGGCTCCGGCGGCCTCCGGCGGCCTCCGGCGGCGCCGAGGGTGCGCGCGGAGGCCGCCCAGGGGAGGAGGGAGGCATGGGTTCGTTTAGGGTTTTGAAGTTTAGGGTTGATCGATCTCTATAGTCTCGGTTATTATATATATTACAAGGCTCGGGTCTTGGAGAAATAGGAGCTCGGTTCTGTTGCTACTGAAATAGGGTCTTGGCTGGGGGTTTGTGAGCTGGCCATGCTTGGGCCTGGGCTCGGGCAGGCCGGGCCTGGCTAGCTGCTATTCCTTATTCTTCTTTCTTCACTTATTCTAATATATATATATATATATATATATATATATATATATATATATATATATATATATATATATATATATATACGTATATACACATAATATATATATGTATACGTATATACACACACGAAATATATATTTATATATGCAAACACATATTCACCTATATTTTTATATATATATTTATGTATATATATATACACACATATACACATATATACGTAATATGTTTATTTATACATACAAATACACACGTTTATATGGTATATTTATTTATACAACTTATTCGCCTAGACGAAAAATTACAATAATAACCATATAATAGTATTAGTACCGACGACCCACTAGAATAACCAAAAGAGTCTTGGTGAACGTATTTAGCCCTAGAAAATTGTACCAATATTCTAAAATCCTATTTAAATATTAATAATACCCATTTAGTACAATTAACCAAATATTTTAGACAATAACATTAAGTCCACCCAGAAAGCTAAGAAATATTTGTACGTACCAAAAGTATGTCTACATAGGCTTGGGCTTGGTTTGGGTCCAATCTGGACCACTCTGGTACAATCGGGTTCCCTAAAAACTCAGTAATTTAATTAATAAATAAAAGAATCTTCGGTAACTGTTAAGTCACAACTTGGCCTGGTTTTCTTAACTAGGAGATCACTATGGCTCGGCCTTCCCCTACCATGACTAAACACTAGTCAAAGCACGCCACTGAGCTATCCGTGCCATGATTTCTAGTCACCTTTTACTCCGAATTTAATCATGATTAAAAAATTATCTACCGTAATAATTAACTAAAATAAACATTTATAAAATTCTAAAGTCGCCCTTTAAATCAAATAAGTAATAAAAAAATATTTCAAAAAAATTTCCGGGAAGGGGAGCTACAGCACCCAGACTTGTCTATAATGACTAAAAATCATAGGACTAAGTCGCCTCCATGCGCCCGATCCTAGGTGCACCCCGACAGATCACTCTCCTCCAAAACCGAGATCTTTGAGCCACAGGCATACGCCACGCGTCCTTTGACTCAGTTCTATTCAAAGAATGGGTGCTAACCACCCATGATCTTAGCAACAACCAAATCTCAACAACTGCCATGTATCAGCTCCTCCGCAGCCCGACGAAGCAGTTCGAGCAGATTCTACTACAACTTGGGGCGCATCATCCATACACCCCCGCCAGCATCAGCCACGTAGCATTTTTACATCCAGGCCCATCCGATATATATGTGCTTGAGCAGCCAGCCTGTTATCTATAAATAGAAGGATTACTCCTTTATGAGACAAAGAGAGAGAGGTATATACAGACAGACTATTATATCCACATACAGAGGCAAGAAGAGACACTCAACGTCCACTTCTCTTCGCAACGCTCCGGTATCCAGAGCAACCCAGACCTTCAGAGAGTTCAAGATCGTCGTCAGATCGTCAACAGAGTCAATGTATTACCACTCGCTCCATCGACACAGTGCCCAGATAAAAATAAAAGTGTACTCCTAGGACTACATCTAAGTCCTACATTATACTATGTTCTGTTTGTAATTAAAAACATCAATTCCAAAGAGTTTTAATGGCAAACAAGCTGGCGACTCTGCTGGGGATCTCTTTCTCCTCCAACGAGAAAGTTGTGTCGCAATCTGACGACATCAAACTTGGCTCCTCCTACAAAATACTTGTGGTGCACCTCAACCAACAGACATATGAGGAGTTCATCTCTGAAGACAGTGCAAGTCCTTCGAAGCGGCTGCCAAAGCCGAAGAAGGCTCGCCAAGTCTGGGTGCGCAAGGCCAATGCGCCTGGCACCATCACTAAAGAGGATGTGCCACCACAGATGGCCCTTCCTGTTGATGCCCTCAGTAACAAGGATGCGCCCACTGGTGCCACACATCTGTCTGGAAAATGTAGTGTTGACTGTATTCCCCAACCGTCTTCTTCCCAGCCGAAGAAGATACGCCAATAGAGCAGAGGTGCAACCAATCTCCATCGCATGAGCTCTGGTGTGCAGGAAAGAACGTCTGTCTTCAACAGACTCACTCGCTGTCATGACGAGGCACAATTGGATTCTGAGTACTATGCGTCTTCGCGAGCTAGTACAAAGAAATCTAAGGCAGCATAGGCCATGTGCTACAAATGTGCTACGCCAACAGCAAACCAGAAGCATGCGTTCAAAATCATGCGCGCTGCTAATGGTAAGCTGTACAGAGTCGACTCGGACGCATATGTGCCAGAAACGGGTCGACTCTCAAACTCCCTGTCCTGCTTGGACGCATCTACTGCGTATCTCATACGCGTGAACCAGATCAGGGGTATAGCATTCACATGATCACCCCGGCGCTTGGCCTTGCCATGCGCCTGATGGGGGTATTAAAGTGAAACTCTCCTATCATGATTTGCGTAATGTGATCAGTCACAAATGCAGATCAGGAGAGCTGACCAATAAGCACAATGTGCCCCTCACAGGGCATACCTGTGCTATGGTCACCATCAACTGTTGTTGTTGCAAAACAACGGCTCCACCACAGAGGCAGTCCATGTTTCAGTGACTACAATCTACGGCACCTATCCGACGTCGCCTCGAAAAGAAAGTACCAATTAAAGATAGAACGAGGCCCAAGATTGCTTCCTGTCAGGTTGTCTCCAATTCCCACTCATCCGTGAGAAAGACAACCACCAACTCCTTAGCCTTTGCATCCAAGACTCAGCTGAGGAAGAACAAAACAGTGGTCCCGTCCCCAGGGGTGTACGAATGCACCCGAGCAAGGAGCAAGGCCCTGGCGGAAGTAACAGCCGGGGGTATTCAAGCCTCTGACAACCCTTCCCTCGAAGAAGAGGAAGCGCTTCCATAAACCGACCGTGACGTAGCTGGGGGTAGCCAACACGAGGCCTCAGAAGAAGAAACCCGTTTACAGGAAAATGAGATCGAAAGCGAAGCCTCGACCGATCCATCCACATCCACCCATGTCAGGACAGTTTACATGGCAGGGGGTACTGATGAAGGAGAATCAGATGCTCCATCGCTAGACATCGTGCAGTGCATAGACACCCTTGAGGGGAGTCTCAAAGCCCTCTCTTCCATCATGCAAATCCTGACCCAGGCGGTATTCGACATTCAAACCACTCTGGCAAAGGCACCTGTCTCCACCAGCCCCGATCCAGGGGCCAACAGAGAATCAAGTATACCCCCTCAACGGGTATCTTCAGGGGCAGAGCACCACACTGCACCGCGAGCATCAGCTCCTTCCAATATCCAACTTCAGGCCGTACCGCCTTCACCTGCTCCCAGCTCGACAGAAGACTTGGTCGAGATGGTCAGAGACCTGCACGAGCGTTTTGAGGTCCGAAGTAGATAGGAGGATCGCCAGAAGATGGGACTCCCGCAACCTTACCTCATCGAATGGAACAAAGTGGTTTATCTTCCCAAGTATAAACCGCAAATACTGACACCATACGACGGAAAAAAATTCTCCTCGCCGGTACCTGACCTACTTTCAGTCTTAGACGGGGCATCTCCTAAAAGAAGACGCCTTACTCACGAGCCTGTTTGTCGGGACTTTGAAGGGAGCCGCCGACGACTGGTACTACAGTCTCCCTGACAACTCCATATCATCCTTCGATGGCTTGATACGCCTCTTCCTTGATCGATTCTACAACAGAGGGAGAGACATGACCATGTCGTCTCGACAGACTGAGAATGAGACTGTTTGAGTCTTCATCGAACGTTTCCGACAAACATGTCTAAGGTTGCCTCTGGGCATGCCAGAACACACACTCATCGGAACATGCAGCACGAACATGCTCCCTGTAATCAAGTTTTGGCTCAAATCTACTCCCCCGCTTGATTGGAGCGCATTGATCATTTAAGCCGAAGCTACTGAAAAGAAGGCACATAATGCTCGCCTTCTGGGGGTTAACTTCCCCACCTTCGACGACAAAGGAAAACGGCATGCGACCAGCAGTAGCAGCCACGAAGCGAAAGGAAAATAGGCATTGACTGTCCATGCATCTAACAGCATGCAAGGTCCTGCCCAGAGGCCTCATACCGCACCACGACCGAAGATGGTCTACTCCTTCCACGATGAGGATACCTTACAGCTCTTCAAGATGCTGAAGCAGGGCAAAAAAATCAAGTTGCCTGATCCCAAGCGTCCTGACGATGTTGGCAGAGTCGGCGACCCGAGGTATTGTCACTACCATCGGTTCGTTGGACATCCAAATAAAGACTGCTACATCCTCAAAGACTACATACATCACATGATCAATGCGAACGTCATCTCAGTCGATTACGAGGAGAAGACAGTCTCGGCCAACATGGTGTCGCTCCAGTTCGGTACCTTACCGCCTACCACAGCTCAAGACGGCGTCGTCCCCATCCCAAAGGCGACAATGGAAGTAGTCAACCTTCCACCAACCTGCGATAACGTGGGTGGGCTCACACCACTCACAACATCCAAGGGAGAGATCATATGGGTTCACCCGGATCTCGTTCCAGAGCTGACTCAATCGGGGGTACCCTCTACCTCCAAAAACAAAGGCAAGAAGACCAAGTCTTGCCGAATGGTGACTTCCTTCCTTGAAGAAGCACTGCCCGTACAAATGTGTTCATAGCAGAACGCCCAGCCAGAGGAGGCTCCCTCCGAAGTGAGGCCTCCTATCATCACCATAGTTGTCCAAGGAGAAGGTTCATCCCAACCTCCTGCAGCTGATAAATAAAAGCAGAAGGAGGCCCGCTTCGACAGGCCTCTTCGAAAAGACAACACTCCGAGATTAGCCAAGCCCCACAACTTCGACATACTGGCATAACTCGCCAGTACTCTAGCACGGCTTTCCCTATTCGAGCTCCTCCGCCTATCCAAAGATACTCGGGAGGCTCTCTGCGAAGCCCTGAAGGACGTCGAGTCTTTCATCAGTCAAGTCAAGCAGCCTGACGACGATCCTATAGCATGTCCGTACTGCCATAATGTGGGGGAGATCATCTCCAACATCATATTCACTCAACTGGATATGCTGCTCAAGAACAAAATGCACAACAGACCCCTGTATTACACAGGGTATGTCGGTGCCGTCAAGATGGATCGAATGCATATCGACCTTAGGTCTTCTCTCAGCATCATCTCCCGAACTCTACTTCAGACGTTGGAGATCCTGAAGCATCGCCTGACAGCGTCTTACACTACCATCAATGGCTTCAACGCCAGTAAGAGTGAGCAGCTGTGGAAGGTCCGCTTAAAGTGTCACATTGGCGATCTCTAAACCGAGGTGACTTGCTATATTGTGGATGCAGACGTCAACTACAATATCCTGTTGGAATGGCCATGGATACATGAATACATGGTAGTGCCATCCACTCTCCATCAATGTATGAAATACTTGTCCACCTCTTCTACGGTCCCTTCCACGCCTTCCCACCTGCGGACAGTATTCGTGGCAGAAGATGGTCAGGAAGGACCTACGGATCGACAACGGCTAGAAGTACTTGAAGCCATGCTCTTATCCTTGGTCAAGTCAGTAGACGAAATCAAAGCTGCCTTGCCGACTCAACCAGCAAGGACGCCCCGACAAACAAGCTTGGGACCCGCAGTCAACGCAGACTCCAATACGACCGTTCCTCCTTTGGGTGACAATCCTCTAGGTGAATCCGCTCCTTCAGCTGCAGACGAAGCCAGGAAGGCAAGGAGAGAAGTCCAAGAGCTTCGAGCAATGTTCAATCCCCGAGACTCCTCCTGGGACCTCAGAATACGACAGTCGTATCCCGTTGCGTGGAGAGATGTTCCTTTTCCGCCATGGTACAAACCGTTTCATATCGATTCAAATGACGGAAAGACCTCTTCTAGTCGGTACATGACTTATTTTGAGGTCACAACCGACCACTTGCTGCATAGCGACGCCATCCTCACACGATTATTTATCGGCGCATTGGAGGGAATCGCGTTCGACTGGACCGCAACCTTTCGGACAACTGCATCCATTCCTTTGACGGCTTCAAGAACATATTCCTGGAAAGATTCTACGAAGTAGGACATGTTGTGATAATGTCGTCTCTTATGGACGTCGTTCAGGGAGAGAGGGAGCTAACGAGGAACTATATCGAACGGTTTTGCCAAACCGCGATGAGATTACCCCAAGGCAATCCCGAAAGCACCTTGATTGAAATCTGCCAAAATAAGTTGCTCCCCGCAATCAGCCTCTGGATGGGCAAAGATCAGTTTAGGGATTGGACGACCTTCATTATAAGCGCTACCAATGCGGAGGCAAAGCTAAAGAAGGCTCGCCAGCTGGGATTACACATCCCAGATGGAGAGGACAAGGGCAAACGTCCTGGTACCACCTCCAATAACAAATAATAGTGGCAACACCACCAATAATCGGGACCTACAGAAGGTACTATCCCTCAACATGGTTTCCACAAACGATCCCGCTGACGGAAGAAGATAATCAACGTCGCCATCTGCAAGACTTAGAAGCGTTGGACGAAAAATGCCACTCGGCTCAACAGCGCATCGAACTTTACCAAGCCCGTATCTCACAGGCTGTCAACAAAAGGGTCAAACAGAAGACTTTTCAAGTAGATGACTTGGTTATGACAGTCAGAAGGCCGATGGTAATGACTCACAAGACACCGGGAAAGTTCGAACCCAAGTGGAAAGGACTGTTCGTCATAGAGACGGTATACTCAAAAGTGCTTATCGTCTAGCTCAACCTAATAGAGACTTGTTCATGATGCCAATCAACGGCAAGTTCCTAAAGAAGTACTACTCCTGACACCATTCAGAATGTACTACCCTCTCCCCAGAAGAGAGAACTTTGTAAACTTGACAAAATCAGGTTCATACCCCTTTCTTTGACAATTATGTGCTTCTGGAACCCAGCTGTTCCGTTGCATTCCCAGTAGAAGAACAACCATGTCCATATCACCTCTGAGTTGCTTCTCTATACCTTATTATGCAGAATTTTATACTACGTAAGATCATGCTCGTTACTATGTTTACCATGTCCATATTACCTCTGAGTAAACATCCCGTACAATAATCCCCGAGTTGTTGCACATCAACCATAGGATATTCATGTCCATATCACCTCTGAGTTGTTCTATAAATCCCCACAGACAACCCTTATACACTAAATCTCAGTAAGTAAAGCCCTCCACGTCCATATTACCTCTGGATTACTTTCTTACATCCAGTTGTGCATCTACCATGTCCATATAACCTCTGAGTAGTTGCATCTCCCGTGGCGACTCTGTGTCATCATGACCACATAGAAAATATTTCACGTTCATATCACCTCTGAAGTGTCCTTCTATGACCGTGTCTACCATATCCATATTACCTCTGAGTAGTCACCCCCGTTACGATAACCCCAAATTTGTCGTAACTCCCTAGAATACAGCCACGTCCATATTACCTCTGAACTGTTATGCTAGCAGAAGGATGCTTGCCATGTCCATATTACCTCTGAGTAATGCACCATTTCCATGACAATCCTCCACAGTTGTCATTTATAGAACCCTTCACGTCCATATTACCTTTGAGTCGTTCTATGCCCCCATAGATTCTATCTTTATCACGTCTATATTACCTCTGATATAGATAATCTCCTAACTTAACACATGTACCCAATCTGGGATAAAGCCACGATGTTAAGGCCACAGAACCTATCACGTTCATATTATCTCTGTTAGGTTTTGTTTCAAAATCTATTACTCGTACTACCATTACGCAAAAGGATAATAGGTCCACAAAAAAATCGTTCAAATCTATTACTCGCACTACCGGTGCTTAAAAGGGTAATAGGTCCACAAAAAAAAAATCATTCGAATCTATTACCCGTACCACCAGTGCGCAAAAGGGTAATTGGTCCACTGAAAATTATTTTGAATCTATTTACTCGCATCACAGATGCACAAAAGGGTAATAGGTCCAGGAAAAGTCTCCCAAGTGGGATGTCTTCTGCCAATCACAAATGCTGTATTAGGTCCTCTAGTACAAGCACCTTTTCTCTCACAATCATATGCTTCTGGAGCCCAGTTGTTCCGTTGCATTCACTCCCCAGTAGTAGAACAACCATGTCCACATCACCTCTGAGTTGTTTTCCTACCCTTACAAAGCAGATGATGCTAAAAACAAATGTTTACCACGTCCACCTTACCTCTGAGTAAACACCCCGTACAACAACCCATGCGTTATGGCGCATCAATCATAGAACTTCCATGTCCATATCACCTTTGAGTTGTTCTGTGTATCCTCACCGAGTTCACTCCTACCATGTCCATATCACCTCTGAGTAGGAAAGCTCTACCATCAACCTCATATTTACCACATCCATATCACCTCAGAGTAAATATGTTGGTTTCCTCTCTCAACTTATTATTTGTACCTAAAACCAAGGTATGCCAAGGATGATAAGTCCACATAAAATCTCCAGCGGAAGTACCCAAACCTATCATGTCCATGCTACCTCTGATAGGATTGCCACACCTAAACAGCTCTACTTTCCATGCTTCTTATTCAAAGCATTCCAAATTTGCAATTTGAAAACTTTGAAGGGGGTCTTGTAAAAGCATGGAAAAGAGGATATTGCTTTTAGTCCCACATCGAAAAGGAGAAGAAGAAAGGGCTCACTCCATTCTATATATAGATCCCCCTTCCCTCATTTGAAAAGGACACTAACTTCCCTTCCCTCCTTCCAACTTGGACTCTTACTACTACGCACCTTCGAGTGCAAAGTCGAAGAAGTCTAGGGCAGTGCGGGCTCAACAAGCCCAGTCAACTGTCCAATCTGCTGACCGTCAGCGGATACCGTTAACTGTTGTACGGGCCCTTGATGGAAAGTTGTACAGAACCTCCTGTGTCCAGCCCTCTATGGCAAACAGACAGGGCAGGTCCCAAAAGTATCCCTATAATGATCGAGAGCAGTGCTTTACTGGCCTCAGATCAGGAAGCAAATATGATGGTCCCAAAAGTCTTCCTACAACGATCGAGCACAGTACTTTACTAGCCTCAGATCAGAAAGCAAATATGATGGTCCCAAAAGTCTTCCTACAACGATCGAGAGCAGTGCTTTACTAGCCTCAGATCAGGGAGCAAATATGATGGTCCCAAAAGTCTTCCTACAACGATCGAGAGCAAGTGCTTTTACTAACCTCAGATCAGGGAGCAAATATAATACCTACGTACCCGGACGCTTGGAATACCCGGGCCCACAAAATGGATACAAAGGTAGATCAATCTGCTCTCGACTTGCGAGAGGTGGTCATTCACAAACGTAAGGAGAGAGAAGAAACCTTAATGTGTGAGGAGCCCTTTCCAGGACATCACTGCACCTAAGCTGCCATCAACTACTGCTGCCACAAGACAGTGGCTCCACCACCAAGGCAGTCTATGTTAATGCGGATCATCACCCCATGCGGCTAAGTAGACTCGAGCCACAGAAGCAAGGCTCTCGAAGAACCCATGCGGCCAAATAAAACCGAGTCGCAGAAGCAAGGCTCTTGGAGACCCCATGCGGCCAAGTAGACTTGAGTCGCAGGAGGAAGACTCTTGAGACATCATGCGGCCAAGATGATCCGAGCCGCAGAAGGAAGTCTCTTGAAGACCTCATACGGCCAAGACAATTTGAGCCGCAGAAGAAAGTCTTTTGAGACCTCATACGGCCAAGATGATCCGAGTCGCAGAAGGAAGGCTCTTGAGATTTCTTGTGGTCAAGCCGATCCAGGCCACAGAAGAAAGACTCTTGGTACCGCATGCGGCCAAGTTGATCCGGGCCGCAGAAGATTGATTTTACTCTGTTATGGGAGGACACATGGCAATTTGACCCAGTCTCAACCATCCAGATTCACTACAACGAAATCTCAACAACCCCCACCAGCTGACAGCCCAAGATCGAGTCTTTGTGTGCTATAAAAGACACGTGGCCACGTGGCCCTTTATGCCGCCCAAAATCTGCTATTGCAGGGATCACTATAAATAGCAGGGTACCACACCCATGCTAAAGGTTGGCAATCAAAGGCTGGAAATTTTTTTCAAGAGCAAAGACTGCGACTGATAGTCCAAGGAGTAAGGCAGAGATGCTACACTTTCCCGAGCATCCATCGTCACCCCCAAGAATCAAAAACTAAATAATTGTACTTAGATATCTTCCTAAGATTTCTTTCCAGACTTTCTTTTGTACAAGCGAGTTTGCAATCAAGTTCAATTCCCCTGTAATTTTTATTCTTGATATTTAATGGCAAACATATATCGGCTAATGTCGATGCTCTATTCCTCGATGATGTAATCCCTCGGGACAAGATCCTGTATTTTATCAATAAGAGAGTGTCTTTCAATAATTCTAGTCTTTCACATTGGAATACCATGTACACTCTAGATAATGTACTCAGTCGTTGCAGACATAAATAACGACTGTGAGTCATGTAAATCGAGTCATCCTGTACCAAAGAGTCTGTTACATAGTCCCGCCTCGGAACAAGGACGAGAAGCCCATTATCTTTGGCAAAGTCGAGCGTCACCAAGACCTCCCACCGACGGAGTCAGAACCTGACACCGGCAGAATACAAACCTACATGTACAACGATCGAGCCAAGTATCTCATCCAAAAGATGGATTACAACTTGAAGAGCGGCCGAGGTCTAAACTACGACAAAGGTCGACGCCTTTTCCTACGACTTCCAGTGCCAAAAGGGAAGCCGCAAGACTACTATCACCATACCCGATAGGGGATAGGCTACATCACACCTCCAAAAACTCCAGAAGAATCAAAAGCAGAGGATGTCATACATTCTCACTCATCTGAAACTTAACTTGGTACTCCGACACCAGTATCGGCTCAGTCTTCAAGAAGGTGCTGTCAGCCAACATGACATCCATACATCCTTCAGAAGATAAAGACAATGATCAAACAGGAGAGTTCTTCGAAGAAGAACCCTAGGCTCAACGCCTAGGCGTGCAATGGGAGTCTCGCTTTGAAATGAAAGAACCCCCTACCTGTAGCTCTTTTTCCCGAAAATTTAGAAAATTTTTATTATTATTTATTTTATTTGAAGGGTAATTTTTAGAATTTATAAATAATTATTTATTTATTATTACGGTAGATGATTTTAGTCATATTTAGGAACTGGAGTACAAGGTGACTAGAAATTATGGCACGGATAGTGCAGTGGCGTGCTTTGACTGGTGTTTAGCCATGGTAGGGGAAAGCCGAGCCATATGATTGTTCTAACTGGGAAAACCAGGCCAAGTTGTGACATGACCATTATAAATAGTTTAATTATTTATTATTATTATTATTTGACGTTTAAGTGACCCGATTGTACCAAACCAGCCCAGACTGGATCCTACCAAGCCCAAGTCCATGTAGTCATGCGGAACGTCCAATGATATTCGTGTTGATGTATTTTGGTATGATGGTATCGTATTCCGTTTTAATAATCTAATGAATATTTTCTAAGTATTCTTAATTAAATATTATAAATATCATTATTAGTTGATATTCAATGATATTTGTATAAAATGGGTCCTTGTACATTTCAGGATTATTAGACTATGCATAATGGTATATACACCATTATTGGTTTATTAAATTTTGTTATTATTATTATTATTATTATTATTTTATTTTATTATCAATTTTATTGAGGTGATTATTATATAATATTATTATTGTAATGCTCGTGGTTCGTATTACGTATTTTGTGTACGTGTACGTTATCCTGACTTGTAGTTAGACTTGTCGTGCTTGTCTTGAATCCTGGTTTAGCTTATTTTGGGCTCATCCTGGTGAGGCTTGGCTTGGCTTGGTTTTGTTTGGTTCAGTTCGGCTTGTTGGCTTGGTTCGGTTTTGTTGGAGAACCAACCCACTTACCTACCACCACCATCTCCATTTATTAACCCCCCACTCTTTTCTCTCTCCTCATTTATTTCTTCTCTTCTTTCCACCATTACTCCTCACCTACCAGAGAGAAGAGAGGAGAGAGAGAGAGAGAGAGAGAGAGAGAGAGGGAGAGCTTAGGCAAGTACATCTTACTTCATGGAGGAAGTCTATTTTTTTATTGTCCATTGTCTTCCTCATGTGTTTTCTAACCCACTTTAGTACTCAACGTTTTTAATTTCCATGGCTAAATTCATGTAGATCTAAGTTTATTTCATTTTCGAAATTCTTGGGTTTTGATCTGTTTAACCTTATTATTTCCAAGTTCTGATGGTTCCATGTTGTAGAGAATTTCATTCTGCCCCAATTTGACTTATGGAAGATCGGATTTGGACTCTGGATGATGAATTTATGGAGCTTGGAAGCATAGCTTCATGGTGTTTCTTCTTCTCGGAAAGTGGAGAAGAAGAACAGTTCTCTGGCCGCATAGCCATTTAATTGAATTAATTATTTAGTTGGCCGTATGAGCCTTTCCTTGCACAGTCGCATATGGCACTGCTTAGCTGGCATGGCTACTATTCTTTGTCAGCCGCATATGGCCAACACAATGTTAGCCGCATAGGCCTTTAAATAATTGCCAGGCCATTACTTAGCCGCATATGGCATCACTGCTCAAGTGAGCAACATAGGCAAATGGCCAATCTGTTAGCTGGCCGCATGGCCTTTGTAAAGTGTGCTTGCATGCATTTTAGCCTTGCAAGCTTATATATTATGGCCGTGTACTGATAGATTGGGCCGCATATGCACTTAATTTGTAAGGCCACTTGCTTTAGCCGCATGGCCTCGGTAACTATTATGGCCGCATGGCCTTTGCAATTAAATTGCTTGCATACTTATATAAATTCTTGGCCGCATGGCTCAAGCAATACCTGGCCGCATATGCTTCCCCCCTATTATTTGCATGGCCTTTTCTTTTTATTTTGCGTGCATTAGCATGCAGCAGCTTGCTAGCCGCATAGGCCAACTTTATTGGCTGCATGGCCTTAGGAATGAACTAATGGGCCGCATGCATTTTGCTTACGTAAGGAATTTTATTTGCATGCATATATTAATGCTTGCCTTTGCTAGCATATATTAGCATGCCTTTGCATGCCAATATTTAATACATGCATTTGCATATTATAGTTAATGCATGCATGCAAGCTGATGCTTGCATACTTTTATATTTATCTTGGCCATTAATTTGTTGGCTGCTATTCATTAATTTGTATGCGGCTAACATAGCTTGCATGCTTTTATGTTGGCTACTATTCATTAATTTATTGCTTGGGCTATTAATTTGTTGCTTTGGCCATTCAATCTATGTGAGCCGCATAGGGAATATATGTTGGCCGCATATGGTAATATATGTGAGCCGCATATGGTAATCCAATGTTGGCCGCATGGGATTTATGGTTGACCGCATAGGATTTATAGGTTAATTGCATGGAAATTCAATGTTGGCCGCATGGGATTTAATGGTCGATTGCATATGGCCAATGGCCTTTTATTCAACATGCTTTTATATATTTTCCTTAGCCATTTAAAACAGTACTTAACCGCATATGCATGCTTTGGCCATTAATAATTGCTTTGGCCATTTAAACAATTTGTTAGCCTCATATGCATTGCTTGCTTGCATGCATTACAGGCAGCTTGCTTGAGCCGTATATGCACTGTTGCATAGC